>JBBUKS010000113.1:13210923-13251096 GCA_038050645.1 Hedychium gardnerianum | reverse complement strand
CAACTTAGGTTTAATTATTTCAAACCTTAGCTTTAATGAATTTAATCAACTCCCAACTTAATTGATACTCCAAGCAGACCTTCCAAAAGTATGTTATTTATATCCCTGTAATCTCCTCTAATTAGCTCCAATTAAATTCAGAAAAATCTCTAAAAAGCCTCCAAGCGTTGGAGGCGCCTCGATTGAACTGACGTGACTTCCAAATCTTATCTGTTGTAACGATCATATTTTCGACGGTTGGGGTGCCTCCAATGCTCTGGGGCGCCTCTATTGAACTCGTGGGTGAGGCACCTCCAAGTATTGGGGGCGCCTCCATCGTCTGGGCGCTTGAGGTGCCTCCATTCGATGGGGGCAACTCCAGCGCCTGGCGGGTTAGGCGCCTCTAGTTGTTCCGGGGCGCCTCCATTTCTTCCGATCACTTGGGTGATCTCTGGTCATCCAAAGTTGAGCTCACTCGAACCTAACTTCAACCTTCTCCTCGAGCACGCTTCCTCCCCGGCTTCTCATCCCTCGGACCACGTCTTTCTCGCCTCGCGTCCCTCGGACCGCATCCTTCTCACTCCACCAGTGTACTCTTCCATTGCTTCTCTTCTCTCAGATGCACCGAGCCTGTCGACTCGCTTCCCGTGTCATCCTTCTCGTTTGCTGCGTCTTCTGCTCGACTTCTTGTGTTCCTAAGTTCCTGCACACTTAGACACAAGGATAAAACCACACAGGACCTAACTTAACTCGGTTGACCACATCAACACTACCTCAGGGTACTTACAATCTCTCCCTTTTTGATGTGTATCAACCCGAGTTCAAGTTAGGGAAACAAAACTAAGTTATAAAAGATTAACTGCATGAAAAAAATATTGCAATTAAGTACAAAAAAAATCTACAATAAACTCCCCCTTAACTTAACATCCCCCCTTAACTTAATATTAGTTCTCCCCTTTGATCACATCAAAAAAATGGGAAAAATATTAAATAATAGAAAAAAATTGGGAAAAAAAAATTTAATTGAGGATGTATATACGAGATAGAAATCTATGTATCTTTACCACAATTATTTCTAAGAAAATAATTTTTTAACAATTAAATTGTAAATTTCCCAAAAATAATTTGAAAATTATTTTTAAGTTTAAAAAAATATTGAAATTTTTTTTGTCAATGTTCAGAATTACCAATCTGATTCTAGAAAAATATTTCATGAGAAAAATACTTTTTCTTAAGGAGAAAAATATTTTTCTTTTGAGAATTGAAAATTTTATAAGATAATAATAATTAAAAATAAGATTTAACGACAAAAAATCTTGCAAATTTTTTTAAATATTTAAACTATAATGTTTATTCGTCGAAAAATCAAAAAAAATTGAAAATAAGTTTCCAAAAAAATTTAATTTTAAAATTTTAATTTTAATTAAAAATTCATAAAAAATTATGCAACAATCAAAAAATTGTAAAATTTTTACTGGTAATAGAAACATGAAATTCTATCATAGAAAAATATAACATAAAAAATAATCAAACAGAAAGTTGACGAAGATAATTTTGCAAAAAAATATATTAATAAATCAACCATTTTATTTTCTAGCATGCATATAAAAATAATCTAATAAGTTAGAACAGATTTTAGAATCCAAAATAAATTTCTACCTATTGGATTAATCAAGTATTTTCTAGGAATATCATAATTTAAAAAATTTCTAATTTAGCCCCTATGGTTTCTAATATACCAATTAAGCTCTCCATAATTTTTAAAATTTTAAACTTTATTTAAATTTAAATTTGAGCATACAGAATTCTTTTATAATATTTCTATTTGTTCTTTTAAATTTTTATTTTCCACCTTAAGTTTATCAAATTCAGGTAGTGGACATGCATTTGTTAATTGAACTTTTAATTCAATATTTAATATTCTTTGACATACATACTTAGTTCTTAATTTGCACAAAGATCTAGATAAAAGCTTAACACCGTCGTACAGTTATTTGGGAGGAAACCGACGTACCTCACTTATCATGTAGGATTTGTAGTTGGATGCTCCATATTCACTACTGCTCTCTTCGGAAGTACCTCCCCCTTCATCAATGCTCTCCTCTTGGTGACTAGCCATTAGTGTTAGTCCAGCATATTCCTTGGTCTCGGATTCTTCTGAGGATGAGTCATCCCACGTAACTTTGAGGTTCCGATGCTTGAATTTTCTAGGTCCTTTCTCCCTTTTTTTATTCTTCAATTTGGGACAGTTGTCCTTGATATGTCATTCTTCATTGCAGTTGTAGCACCTTACTTTTCTTCTCCCCCGTAGAAGCTTCTTAGCCTGTGCTTATTAAAATTGTTAGTTTTAAAAAAACTTATTAAGCTTCCTTACCATATAAGCTTCTTCTTCGTCGTCAGGTGAAGATTCTGAGTCTGGTTCGATTTTCTTGGCTTTGAGTGCTAGATTTTGATCCAGTTCCTTTTCTTTTCTTAGACCTGTAATTCTAGATTCATGTAATTTGAAAGTAGAAAATAGATTTTCTAAACTACTTACCTCGAGGTCCTTGGAGATATAGTAGGAATCTACTATTGATGTCCATTATGGTGTTCTCGAGAACGCATTTAGAGCATACCTTAGCGAATCCTGATTAGATATCGTTTCTCCGAGGTTGGTGAGGCCGGTGATCAGCTCCTTGATCTTTGCGTGTAGTTGAGCCACTTTTTCTTCCTTTTCCATTCGGAGGTTCGTTAGTTAATTCCGAAGCAGGTCTCATCTTGCTAGTTTGACCTCCGAGGTTCCTTCATGGAGCTCCAGGAACTTCTCCCAAAGTTCTTTGGCTAAACTGTATACGCCGATCCGGTTGACTTCCTGGGGTGGTAGAACGCCTAGCAGATGGAATTATGTCTTCCCGTTAGCCACGAAGTTGGTTTGCTGCTTCTTAGTCCAAAGATATTCTTCTTTGTCTTTTCCTTCCTCATCCTTTGGTGCTTCAAAACCACATTTAATCGTTAGTAAAATATCGAAATTGGTTTTAAAGAATACCTCCATTCGGCGTTTCCAAAGCTCGAACTCCCCCTCGAACTTAGGTGGATGAATGCTTGATCCGGCCATTCCTCTTGATTTTGTTGCTAGGTCGGCGATTAGTCCTTCCGAGCGAACTTGGCTTTGATACCAATTGTAGGATCGGGTTGGACCGACTAGAGGAGGGTGAATAGCCCTGCAAATAAAATTAAGACTTCTCTTGCTAACTTACTAGCAAGAACACACACATCAATTACTTAAAGAAAATAAATGCATAAAGAAGGAGAAGAGGCACAAAAGGGTTTACTTGGTTACAACCTAGGTGGTTGTTAATCCAAGACAGATGAAAAGCTCCAGAACTCCTTTAGGCGGAGTAGCCTCTTATCGCGTTGAACGTACAAGAATTGAAAGTTAAAGCAATTAAAGCAAGTGTGTTCACTCAAACTAGAGGACACAGTCTCTATTTATAGTAAAATGATCGAAGTGACCGTTTTGCTGACGTGACAGTCATGGGAGCGCCTCCATTGCTTGGGAGAGCCTTGAATGAATCGAAATTGATCCATTGCTGATTTGGCATCGCTGGGGGCGTCTCCAGGCGTTGGGGGCGCCTCAGTTGAACTGACGTGGCTTCCAGATCTTATCCGCTGCAACGTGTCTTTCGATCGGGGCACCCCCATTGCTCCGGGGCGCCTCCAATGTTTGGGCGCTTGAGGCGCCTCCATTGATGGGGGCGCCTCCAGCGCCTCTTGGGCGCTTCCATTTCTTTCGATCGCCTTGAATAATTGTCCAGTCGTCCAGAGTTGAGCTCACTCGAACTCAACTCAGGCCTTCTCCTCGAGCAGGCTTCCTCCTCGACTTCTCGTCCCTAGGACGTCCTTCTCGCTCCAGCGGTGTACTCTTCCGCAACTTCTCGTCCCTCGGATGCACCGAGTTCGTCGACTCGCTTCTCGTGTCATCCTTCTCATCCGCTGCGTCTTCCGCTCGACTTCTCGTGTTCCTAAGTTCCTACACACTTAGACAGAAGGATCCAAACACACAGGACCTAACTTAACTCGGTTGATCACATCAAAACTATTTACAGCTTGAACCCTCCACATCCTCAAAGTATGATCCCCATTATGTAGCAAAGCCTCCACGGTTTCTACAACCTCCACCTAAGGTGACATTTTACAAAGGATGATAATCTTCATGAATATCAGGCACATTGGCGGACACTATGCAGCTCAAAATTTTATGCAAATTTTTAGGTCATTTCTGTTCTAAGTGCCTGTACAAAGAAGGTTCGGAATGAAGCATAAACAATTTTCTACTTCGCCGTCTCTGCCTCCGCAGTGAAGAAACCATCCTGTATTAGACCAGAGTCACCAGACTCCAACTCCAGTGGGATTACTTGTTCTATCGGGGATTTTCTCCTTGTACTTATCCAATCCAAAAGTATCCAAGTTACAGATTTAACAGTGCTTCCCTTAGAACTCGTTCCATATAATCGAATCGTATCAATTTCAACCATGGCGATTACTCCAACCAAACACACTTAAAATAAAAACAGAAATAAACATTAGATAGAAAATGAGGAGAGGATCGAGAGAAACCAAAGAGGAGGAAAAGCAAGAAAAAACCTTAATTCGAAGAGAACCAAACGCCAGCGACGAGCGACGAGCGACGGTGTTTTCGGCCGCGACCAGGAGAGCAATTCGAGTTCAGTTTTGCGATAAAGCCCTTGGAATCCTCTTATTGCGCCAAAGTTCTTCCTGCCTTCTATTGGACCAATCTGGGCCTGATGATTTAGGCCGCCCCCAATCACTATGAGCCCATCAGTGAGTCAACTGTGCTCTCTTGAGAAAGACATGCAATTCGGTATTAACTGACGGTGCTAATTTGTATCTTTGAACAAACATCCGTGAATAAATTGAGTGTTAGACTTGAATTATTTATATTAGTTTAATATATATCAGATTAATTAAATAAATAAATTTAAATAATTTATTAAATTAAATAAATAAATTTAATATATGTATTTAACTCGTTAATATTTGTGAACATGTTTGTGAACAATATTCATGAACAACGTTAATGAACATATTCATAAATAATTTTTGTTAACAATATTTCACAAAGAAAATTTCAAAATGAATAAATAAATTTATATTATCAAGTTTAATAATCAAGCTCAATAATTAATCAAACAAATTTAAAATATAAAAATTTCAAACAATTAAATAAATTTAAATTGAAAATTTATTAACATCTAAACGAACCAAACTTGAATCAATCTCAAACTCATGAAAAAAAAAATCAAATCAAACTTAAAAATCATTTCAACAATTTAATTTATTTTAAGCTCAATTTAACTTGACTCGATTATTTTATCAAAATAAGTTAAACATCATAAAACTTGGATAAATTTTTGAAATCTTATGCTTTCTATTCATGGATGAAAAACTGGATTTGTAAGCTAACCTCTATATTATATATATTATCTGGATGAATTGGACAACAACCAAAATCAAGAAGAAAACCAAACGACTTATAAAAAATTAAAGAGATAATCCCCTTCTTTAGCATCATTAACAATTCACTACAAGTACACACACCAAAAAGGTCCTATTTATGCCCTCTCCACTCCGCCTTACAAATCCATCTTATTCTCTCTCTCTCTCTCTCTCTCTCTCTGCGTCTGATCCCTTTCTCCATCCATCGACTCCAATTAATCCTTCATCTTCAATCTCCACAAGGCATGGCAAAGCATCACACCACCACCTTCCTCCTCTCCCTTCTGCTCCTCTCTGTCTCTCTCAGTTGCCATGCAGCAAGGCATGAACCAGCAGTTCATCTGCCTACCACTCAGCCAAAAGTGCCAACTTATATATATTCAGATAAAACTATTTTTTCAGGTTATTTGAGTTTGATCTTTTTAATTTATATATTTTGGCTTGAACTCATAGAGTAGAAGAAGAAGGCAGCAGTGGCATGGATGAAGGATTTTGCGGAAGAGAAGTCGATAAAGAAGAGTGCTTGAAGAGGAGAACTCTTGTGGCTCACACCGACTACATTTATACCCAAGGCAACAACAACAACTAAATAACATGCTAACAAATTTTACATGTCTAACTAAGCAGATTTTAATTGTGTATTAAATGCAATCACTGTTACTGTCTGTCCTATGATCAATATTAGAAATTAATCTCATCGTTATATGCCTACCTCGCTACGTTCTTATCTGTTGTGAGAATTATTTTCTGCATACTTTCTCTTAGGTAAATCAAGAAATAAAGCAATGAAAATTAAAGGATCATCTTGAGGTATATAATGCGAAGCTATCTATTGGTTACAGCACATTTCTCGAGGAATCATCTAGAGTTGCCTAATTTACAGTTGTATGATCTATTACAGAAACGGAGTTGACTTTTCAATTTCATGACAGAAAATTAAGTGGGCACGTGCATTCGTAAATCAATAAAGGGATCTAATTTCTACGTCCCTTCTTCCATTCCAAGACATTACAAAAAGGATTGCAAATGGTCAACAACAGATATTTACTCCATTTATAAATAAAAATAACCATTTTACTGAGTCTCTCTTCTCTGTCTCCTTTGACTCGGGCCACTAGTTTAATTGGAAAACACAACAAAATCTTCATTAATGGCTCGTCAGAAGGGAACAGTATCATAATTAAGGACATGATTTGCTGTGCCTGTCTTAAAATATATAATTTGTGTACTTAAATCTTAAAATAATTCATGCATCTACTAGATTGGTCTATCTACAAGTACATAATTGATCCATTTACAATAAGATGAAATTTCCATTATATAGAAGTTTAAAACATTTAATACACCTACCCCTCTAATAAACTAGTATGCATATGCCTTTTAAATTGGCACACTTTAGAATATAAAAATAATGCATCTACAATCTCATGAAATAATCGTAACTTCTATCAATTTATATGATACACTACAGAATACAAAAAGCATGCACTCATGTCTATTAAAGCCGTGCACCTTCGTCTACTGATGTCAGTGTGTACCTTAAAATACAAAATTGGCCATCTACAATCTAATAAAATATTCAAGTCCTCTATTATTCCTATTTTAAGATTCCCTCAGAACTGATATGTGAAGAAAGAAGACACCCAACTTTTGTCTAGAATCCACTAAAGCTAAAAAGGAGGCTCACTGGATGCTAATAATTTAATCTTGCAAACCTTGATGCAGTATGAAGTAGTATGGAGTTCCTTTGTTGGCCTCATCCTGATCCTGTAATCCCATGAAGGACTGGATTGCATTAATGATGTATTAGTTGGTATCCATGCATCTGTAGTGGTGGTGGTGGATCTCCAATGACAACTAGAGGAGGCTTTGCTTTCTGGAAAGTAGCAGTGTTAACCTTGTTCTTCATGGCAGATATCTTGGTGGAGAACGCACGACAGGGCCTGCAATTAAAAAAATTCGTCTCGAGTAAGAATTGCAAGTGGGTGAGTGAGCACGAATCAAAAATTCTAAGTGGCGAGCTAAAGAAGTATCTTGTTTTAAAGAACTAGGACACTGCTCAATAAGGAGTCAAGACAATAAAAAATAAAGAATCAAGAATGATAATTTTGATAGATGGTTTATATACAGATAGCTAAGATAAGAACACATCTAAATCTCACAATAAAACTAAGGATCGAAATACTACCCAACAACAAACAAAACTCTTTCTAACAGGAATGTATCTGTTCTTGTATGGTTAAGAGAAATGGAAATTTCAAATTTGGATGAAAAGCTTAAGGTCATAGGCTAGAAAACATTCACTCAAAGATCAATTCATTTGAATGATGGCAAGACATGTGTTGGGACCATGTAAATAGTCATCAAATAGCAATTTGAGCACAAGCCTACAAACCTTCAAGTCATTGCCTTGGAGAGCCCGCAACAGCATTGAATCCATCTTCCACGAGAGAATTGGCCATGTAGTGTACCAAATCATATTGAGTTTTCAGAGGCTGAAGATTGAGTTCTAAAAATGCCAAAAAGAGTCTACATTCTGGCATTGTCATTCAATAGTAAACATATAAGCTACAACTTGCAAGATGTTTAAAGTACAATTTTATAATGGATGCAAGATGTGTCCAAGTCAGGAGGTGAAAACACAAATTAACCAAAGCCACATAATTTTACACTGCAAGATTCTCCAGTTACAACATTTGCTAATACGCAAGCAAAAACAGTGTAAAAGTCTGCAAGTGTCACTACAAAGGCCACAAAATTAGCTAATTGTCTTACCAACTACTTCAACTACCTGATGTCCTAGTTGAGCAACAATGCCTACAAAATACCAGAACAGGTAAAATCATGTTCAGGTTCTGTTCCGCTTTCTTAACCTGCTCGCAATGCTATCAGTGACTGGATTTACATCTTTTTGTGAGTCGTTTACTCTCTTAACTGCAGCATTTGGGACATCATTCTCAGGTGAGCTAATTACACCAGCTTCAGTAGAAGACTCGTTTTCGTTAGCAATCTTACCATTTTCTATCTTGCTCTTCTTTTCATTCAGATCATCATTAGTGCCATCGGCTAAAACCTCACCATTATCAACGCAGGATGAATCTTCTGCAGAAGGTGAGTCGGAAGAATTTACATCACCAGAACTTGGCTGCTGACGTCGTGTCTGGATAAGATAATGTGCTACGGACTGGTATCCCAAATTGACAACCTGTTTTTAAAACAAATTATTAACTTTCCAGTGAGATTTAAAATGTTTAAGAAACTTCAACTACATATTTGAATCCTTGAAAATATTGACAACGCAGACAAAATGGTTACACTACTAATTATAAGCTACTAGACATCAACGAAAAATCCCAGTTTTCCTTGATGCCCGCAGTTTGCTCTAAAAGAACAAAGTTTTTTGCCCAAAGTTTGTTAGTTTGCAAATCACTATCTCATCACTCCCAAACACATTTTTCGTTAAGTTTATAAAAAAGAACATCTATTGCACAAACAAACTATATTTATTGTTATTTTTCCTTACAAAATGTAACAAATTGGCATCATCAACTTTGGAATAAAAACGTAAATTGGAGCTGACTCGAGGCGATTGATAGCATTTACCTTTTTATAGAGAGTGCCAGTGGGGGCCCATCCTTTCTTGATTCTACACAAACTACAATTGCAGATGCCTCGACATACTGGACAAATCCAATTGGGATTCTTGTTGGCTTCCAGAACATTTTCACCATATCTAGAGATGTACAAGTACAACTTAGAACCGAATAACATATGGATATAAATGGGAGGCATAGGCCTTGTTTTCAAAAAATAAAACCATTGAAAGTAAGAGATTAAAAAATAAATATTTATTCTACATTTCCTTTTAGCTTTTAAATTTTATTTTTTTTTAAGTAAAAACTAAAAACAGCAAATTTTCCTAGAACGAAGAAGGCCTTGAGTATGGAAGTGTTGTAACTACTACGAACTATGATAGGATGGTCAACCATCAACTTATTGGTACACGGTAAGAAGTTGATATCATTTGACCAGAATGGTGTAGCACCTAGAGTAAGAAAGATCACATCATGAAACATGAAAATTTAAAAATGATACCAAAAAGAGTATTCTTCCAAGACAAAAGAATAAACGGGAAAAAATAAATTACTAGAAGCTTAAAACTATAATGTGGCACAATCTTAAATAACTTTCCACTTCATTTTATAGATAAAAATTACCTCATAAACAAACAATCTCCACAGAATTGCCCTTGAATTAGCTGACACTCACTACAGTGCGTACGGTGACCAAGAGTTTTTTGCCTGCAAAAATCTCAAACCACAATCCGCAACTTAAATGATAATTTTGAAATGCATTCTCAATGTTAAATATGCAACTTGATCGTAATGCAATAGAATGAGTATTAACTAATGTTAAATGGACAGCTACTGGTAAAAGATCAACTCCACTTTGAAATCATCCATCGAAGTGTGAACAATTAATATAATTGTACTTGTTTGTTTTGGGATTAGAGTGGTTGAAGTAATAAGAGTTAGGCCTCAAAATGTATTTGGACAAACAGGGCCTATCCAGAATATATAGAACTCCAGCAATTAGGCATAATTTCATTAAACTAGACAAAGAAAAGGATTAGACAGTGCTAATAATAACCGTGCACAAATTCATAACTAGAATGTCTACTTAAGATATAGATGGGAGAAAGCAATTATTGGCGATGTGAAAATGACAGTTGGAGTATGCTAATTAAGCAAAAGGCAGTTCCTTCATCCTAAAGTTACAATTATGAATATAACTTTGTTGTGTGTGTATGTGTTAGTTAACTACCGAGGGACTTAAATCATGCAACCCAATCAAATTCTGCATGAAGCAAAAGAATTAGAGAAGTTACAGAAATCCTTGATTACCTGCACTGGTGGCACGTTTTCCCTTGTACAGAGTCATATATGCGTTTTCCATCCGTACCAAATCCATCCACAAACAGTGTCCAATCCGTCTCATATGTGCCTAGTAACTTCTCATGCTCATCTGTATAAACCTCTTCCTTTGCACCTACTTCAATTGAGATCAAGTGATTCTTCTTAGAATTCACCTTTTTGCTCTGATTGATTTCCACATAGCTAACTGGGGCTACATTTTGCAACCTAGTTGATAACAAATGATCAAAGGTAACCAATACATAAATAGTAATTAAGTAAGTCTCTAAAGCTCAGACATACATTCCGAATAAAGATCCAAATTATTAACAAAACAAGAATAGCAACACAAACTACACAAATTCTAATTCTTCCAAGAATGAATCCCGATACACTCCTATTCATTCTCCAAAAATTTCTGGAGGACGGTGTTCTATTAGAATCTAAACAATCAAAGTAGTTACGTACAATGTAGACAAAAACCTCGAGATTCAAAATATAGAAGAATAATCTGTACTAACTGGGTCGGAGAGTGGCTAAAAAAAACGTAGCTTCATCCAGAGGAACAACAAAGGGAAGAAAAAAGGAAGCACCTTGAGGACCGCCTTTTCGGAGTCAATGAAAGTAGCTGTTTCTTCCCGCCAGTGTTGCTGGCGACGTATTCCCTCTTCCTCCGAGGTTGGTGGGAGGGACTAGGCGCGAGATGAGACTTGAGTTGGAGGGAAAGGTCGAGTATGCCGAAACTTCGCAACCTCTCCATGTTCTCCTTGATCCTCTCTCCCCGCAGCCTCTCGTAGTCTGCCGGACTGGCGTCTCCCGCCGTTGGAATCGCCGCCTGACGGAGAGGAGGGGAGGGGCTGCGCTGCCGCCCATCCATCTCCTCTTTAACGAAGCTCACCGGAGCCGCTACAGTCTGCGCCATGCGTCGAGTACTCACCATCGCTCTTCTCCCCTCTCGTTCGCTCGATCGGCAATCGCCCTCTACTTGACCTAGAGAAGCGGCTATCAAGGGAAGGGACAACGGTCGAAAGACGGGAGAAAAGCGGAAATGGAAAGGACGGATCGCCTACTCCCACTGTACCTCAAGTGCTTAGCACGTGACTTTTTTTTCTGTTTTTTTTATTCGGCCGCCCCAATAAGCATGTGACAAAAAGATGCGACAAAACGTTCGTAATCCAGTGTCCTGTTAATTCATTTCAAAATTAATATAAAAAACAGAAATTATAAATAATTACTAATTTAAATAATAATCATTATATATTATATAAAAAGTATAAAAATTTAATTACTAGTTAAGATTTAATCCACGTGTCAAAATCTGGACTATCATAGTCGTCTGCTTTGTTGCATATGAGGCGGGAACAGAAGAATTTGATGCTTTGTGGCATGAGGCGGGAACAGAAGAATTAACATCCACACCCTTAACTTTCTGAAAATGTCAAGAAATACCAAAAATATATATATATTGAAATAATGGGCCGATAGATCAGTATTTGGCCCATGATTCAAAGGCCTAGTAAATTATATGCGCAGAGTGTTCAGGTAGTTTTCAATGTAGGCATGCATGCAGCAGCCTCTCAATTGTGGCTCAACTAACTCGATCGAGAAGGCAAGGCATGAGGCATAGGCCACACTGCCACAGTGAAGTGGATCATGAGGAAAAATATTCTCTTGGTAAAAAATGACAAATACTCTGCCCACAATTCCAACTTTATGCAATCTCTGAAATCATGTCACTGGCCACACTTTTCCTAGCATACAAAAAAACATGCATATGCTTGTGAAAACAACTTGGAGTGACTGATCATCACTCTCTCCACTTGATCCAGGGGGAGGCTGTGTTTCGCCTTGGCGATATCGAATCAAATCAAAGCCGACATATCGGTTTCCAGTTGACTCGGACTTGCCTGGTTGGTTCTCAGTGCGCTAGCTGCTTTCCACCAAACAGAAGATACAAAATAGGTCGAGGATGGATGATGTGAGATGGAAGAAGCACAAGGTTGTTTTTTGATTTGCAAGACTAAGAACCCTAGTGCTTCTGCTATGATGGATACTTGAGAACGCTGATGCATCCTCTTTTTCTTTCAATGATTGAATTTGATAAAGGTTGGTGGAGCCAAACCATCAGATTTGATTGGACATAACATACCATGGGTTGAAATTATATATTAACGTGAAAAGCATTCATTATATCCATCCCCAAATATATTGTTAGTTCTTGCATTCATTAACCTAGATGCTAAAGTTAACTCAATTTTTGCATAACTAATCTAATATATATATATCATTTTTAAAGTTAAACAACTTGTTCTAGTGAAGAGGATGATTTAATAAGAATAATAATGATGATGATAGACAAGTGAATTCTTCAGTGTCTTAGCATTTGGAAGACCATGCATTAATGCCTCTGTCAATTCCAAATTGACGTTTCCTGGACGACTTTTTTAATTTCCTTGACGTATATTACTATAGTGTTTTTTAGAATTATATGTGAAGCTCCAAAATCCTAATTACAAGAAATAGGAGAGACACCGTCGTCATTATCTCTAAATATATCAAACTTATCCTCATTTGCCTTCTTCTTCTTCTATATAGCAACCTTGCCCTTGCTGCTGCAGATCTACAAGCTGTGCATTATCATCAAGCAAAGTCATCACTCGCCTGCCGTCATCGATCGGATATGTCGACGTCTGACCAAGTTTGCTACATCAACTGCGGCTTCTGCAACACCATTCTCGTGGTAATTAAATAATATCTTCTTCTACTTCATATTTAATTATACAACTGCAATTGTAGTGTCTGTAATTGCACCATCTCACTCTCTATCTCTCTCAAAGAAGAAATATTTAGAGGATTTGGGGGATTTTATTGATAGGATTAATTTGAGAAATATATGATCAGCTAATTATGTAGATGACAATTGCAACGTTTTTAATAATTCTAAGACTACATGCATCAAGGAGATGTAGAGATACTACTGGCTAAAGAAATTTACAAGGGAGAGAAGAGAATGACCATGATGATGATGAAGAAGAAGTGTATAAGACCAAGAAGATGATGATGATCGTAATGATGATGATGAAGAAGAAATATTTGTATGATTAATTTGGAGGAGAAGAAATATATGAAGGATTTAGACAATTGTATTTATAGGAACAGATGAAGAAGAAGAAGAAGAAGAAGATGGAAGAGGAATTGTATGTATAGGATTAAAAGAAGATGAAGAAGAAGTAATCAATAGGATCAATTTGGAGGAGATGAAGCAGAAATATTTATAGGATTCATTTGTGCAATTTTACCAAAAAATAATTTAAAAATTAATAGTCATAGGATTAATTTGGGGAATTTTATCAGCTAATAATTTAGTAAACAAATGCAAATAACAGAGCATATCAGGAGTGTACTCAAGATCCTTAGGTTTCTAGTTCCAGCTGAAAACCCTAATTTATAGTACAGACATCATTAAGAACCCTAATTCAAGACCATGTATATATAGCTCACAGTAGGATCATTACCAGATCTTTCATTTGTCAGAGATGAAAACCCTAATTCTCAAATCTTCTAACCAAAGCCCCATTTGCACAAAAAATCTTCTGAAACCCTATTCTAATTTCTTCTTAGGATCAGCCTACTTTGTTATGTATAATTAATTAGCTTAGTTATAAACTTAATAAAATTAAGTTCTCTAAATGTAAATATTTATTTGATATTGTGCAGGTCAATGTGCCAAGCAACAATATGTTTAATGCTGTGGCAGTAACATGTGGAGTGTGTGCCAATGTGTTGTCACTCAATCTCCAAACTTTTATCGGAAAAAATATAAGCCCACTTCAAAATATGCAGGTTAGAGCAATGCCTTTTCTTTTCTTTTCTTTTCTTTTCTTTTTTTTATATTTATGATTTATGCATCTAGAAATTAAATTAACAATTATCCACCATATGTTCTTCTTACTTACTTACCTAAATTAATTCTCCAGAATATGGATTTCATCAGATCGTTACATGAATTAAGATATATAGAGTCCAATTTTCATTTTTCATCCATGTATGTCTCATTAATATCCTTAGTTAATATTGTATATCATTATTACAAATGTAATTTAATATCTAAGAATTTCATTTAAAAATATTTAAAAATAGTAAACAATATCAACAAATGACCAAATTATCAATCAAAATTATTCTTTACTGCTATTAGAGAAGAAATATAACTTCGTATATTATCTTATATAAATTGTTCCTCTCTCTCTTTTTATTCATATATTGTTTGAGATTAAAATTCATTAAATGCAGAGCCAAAACCTTGAAGCTCAATGTGTCCACATGGATTACGGTTCTTCGTCTAAACGTGCCAAGCTATCTGTAATTAACCCAATGGATTGCGTTCCACGTCCAGTGCAGCTCATTCAATATCGTAAGCTTAATCTCTTACCTGTATTATCACTAATTAATACACTGAATCTGATTAGAACTCTAAAGTTATAAACTTAGTTAATTAGTGCTCTTAAACACAGTATTAAACATACATAATTGTGATTAAATTCTGAGAAATAGAATAGGTCTTGCAATAACCAAATCTGAGAATATCTTAATGTAAGAATTTTGTAATAGATTGTTTTTATCTAATTTGTAATTAATTTATTTGCTTCCTCTCCTTGAATTAAGCTGCGTCTACAGATCAAAAGCGACGTGTTCCTTCTGCATATAACAGGTTTATAAAGTAAGCGATTTCAATATCAATTAAAGGTCAATTGATAATTAACAAATAGCATTTATTTGATATTTTCTCTTCTGAAAATAGAGAGGAAATCCTGCGTCTGAAGATGGAAAATCCCAAGATTAGCCACAAGGAAGCCTTCAGTGCAGCTGCAAAAAACGTAATGAATTAATTAAATTAATTAGTTTTTTCAAATCAATATATATATATGTATATATATTGCAAAACTAACAAATGTTATTTATCAATATTATGCAGTGGTCACGCTTCCCTGAGATCCATTTGGAGCTCTCCATCAAAGGCAAAAAACAAGTTTAATCAATTAATTAGCCAGCTTCAAGGTCAATTAATGAATTAAATAAATGCAATTAAATGAAAGTTCTCGTGCTTCGCTTGAACAATATGGTTAATCTCTACGTAATGTGCCTTCAAATTATGCTCGAAGCTAATATTATTAACATTCAGTAGACCATTTTAATTTAAATGTTTAAGTACTTGGAAGTGTACATGTTGGCCTTCATGCATTCCTTGGATTATATATATCTTCTCTAAAATACATATAATATTGTTCTTCTTGTCTATCTATCTATCTATTTATCTAACAAATAATTAAATGGACATTTCAAACAAATATATGATAAAGAACGAAGTCAACCTTATTACACTACTACAAGAGTGAAAAGCTCATTGTTAAATGCAAATGTTTACCTTAAAGAATGAAGATAGAAAAGAAGACCCACAAAAGAAATACTAATAATTCAGTGTCGATGTCGATGACAACAACAAATATCATAGTCCTAAATGTATATATGTTAATCAATGAATAATCATCGAATATTACAACCTTATCTCTCAATTATGAGGCGCCTAACAAATTAACCTAGCTCTCAAAGCAGAATCTAATGAAATCGAGATTATCTCTAATAAAATATCCAATCGAGATTCAACACATAATTTTTGACCAGCGAACTACTTCCAATCCCACACGAAACCGATTGCCACCTCATCCACAGGGCCCATATTTGGCCATGACCCATTCGTCCGCATGCGACTGCTGGATTTCCACTACCCAACCCCACTCCCCATAATAACTCTACGTGTTCGCACTCGATGCATGCCAAGTCTGAGTCCCATCGCCGACCCCTGCCGGCTCAAATCATTCGGCCCCCAAAATTATTGACCCCCAATTAATTGTTTATGCATCTTTAATGACACCTATTTTTCTTTTTCTTTTTATCTAATTAAATTAATCATGATAATACATTTTGTCGGGTACATATTTAGCATGTAAGATTGCCCATCCCATGCCTATTTATATACCCACAACGGCATCAATACATCATCGTAACTCATCATCGTTTTGCGAATCCAATTCCAAGTTCTCCATGCAATAATGTTTGGTATGTAATCCTCAAATTATAGATTCTACATTCTTATGTGCATATTCATAATTTTAGCTTTAGTTCTCTTATCCAAATTCATTTGGAGCTAGGATGACGATGGGGTTAGTTGTGATTTAACTATCATTAATTCATGGTTTAATGATCTCCAATATTCTTTCGATGAAGTCTAGCTCTCACGGGCATAATCGAATTGATATTGAGATGATAAATTATTATAAGAGAATAGAGATTGAATTCCCGAAAGAATAAAATTTCTTTCACCTTTTGTCACAAAGATAAAGTTTATTGGATAGATGCATTGATATTAATTTCAAACTTGAATTAGCCGGTTAGAAAAAAAAAACTTTGAGCGGTGATTTACTATTCTTCAAAACTCCAGAGTACATTTTGTTAAAAAAAATAAATTGATGGGCTTAAAATGAAAGTTTCCCCTTAATTAACGACATATAAGTATATAACAACCATTTGGGACAACAAAAGACTATTAGTTAACAATTAACGTACTAATTCCTGGAATCTTTTCCGAATTAATTGGGAACGAACCCACGTCACTTATTTACACTTCTACCCTTCTCGTAGCAACTTATTTACGCTTGTTGTAACCAAACGTCCGTGAATAAATTTAGTTTTTAGTTTGATAAGAACTTGTTTATGTTAGTTCAATATATACAAGATCAATTAAATAAACAAACTTGAATAACTCGTTAAACTAAATAAACAAGCTTGAACACATATGTGTTCAGCTCATTAATGTTTGTGAACAACGTTCGTGAATAATTATATTCATTAATAAATTTTTATCAGCATCCTAAATAAATAAAATAAAATAAATAAATAAGTTTGAATTATCAAATTCAATAATTAATCAAACAAGTAAAAATTTCAAACAGTCAAATAAGTTTGAATTGAGAGTTCGATAATATCTAAACGAACTAAACTCAAGTCAAACTTGAAGTGAAAACTTGATAACATATAAACGAATCAAGTTCAAGTCATGCTTCAAATAAACTCAAGTTCATAAAAAATAAATCAAGCCAAGCTTGAATAATTATTTCAAAAATTTGATTTATTTTAGGCTTAGCTCGATTTAACTCAATTATTTTATCAAACAAATTTGAATGCTCCGAAGTTTGATTCGACTTGCCTGTTTATCGTCCTGATAATATATATCAATATAAGGGGCAGTATCGTCATAACGTCGTCCCGTTCCGTTGCCCTTCGTCCCGTTTCTGACACACTTCCGGTTCTCGCTCGCACCTTTTTTTTGAGACAGCGAGCGAGGGTGAATGAGATTGGAGATCGAAGAAAAGGATCGCGATCGAGTCCAAGGAGAAGGAAGCGTGAGATAATTCGAGGGATTTGACCTCGGATTCTTCTTCAATCCTTCAGTTAGCTCTCTCAAATTGCTCCGTCTTTTGGTTCGTTTCATTTTGTCCTTCCTTGTGGCCTCTCCTTTTGATCCTGTCTGTCGATCTTTTGCTGCCGTGCATCTTATTGATTTTGATGGTTGAGGGAGTTTCTTTTCTCTCCCTGTATCTGTCTGTCTTTGCTTTGCGGATGGGGGATTCGTGATTTGCTTTTTTGTTTTGTTTTCTTTTCTTTTAGGATTGCTAATTTGAACGTATGATGGGGGACGGATGTCTTTGATTCTCTTGCCTTTAAAAAAAAAATATCTTGTTATTCCCGGACGATTATTCTTTTCTCCTCATTTTATGGTTTGCTTGTGGAATTGTTTGAACGTGCATATTGAGCAGTAGAATCAAGTTTTCATATTGGGGTTAAATTAATTCATATTTGGTTTTGAGTTTTCCTTTTAGCCATGATTATACAGATAATACTGATAGAAGTTTGTATAAGGTAGTCGGATTAATACTAGTTTCTATATTCCAATCATGTTTCAGAATTATGGCTAAACATGCTTCTTAATTGATTATTCCTTGGCATTATGGATCCAATTTGATAGTTGATAATTTTAACTAACATATCTGCACATTTATGGGTGTGACTAAGAAGTAAGAACCAGAGTTTTAGGAAGAAGAGAATCAAACAGACATATTAAGTTCTAGTTATTCAATCAATTGTTGAAGGCTCTTGCAATGTAATAATTGAATTTTTTTATTCTTTCATTTTCGGCGTTTAATGGATAGAAACAGTTTTAATCTTTCTGGCATTGCTTTATGTTCCCCTTAAGGAGGGTTATATTGGTGTCATCCAACGGTTGCTCCTTTGCATCTTTTAGACTAGTTAGGTCACTAGAACAATCCCTTTTTGGTCCAGTATAGCTGCATAGGGTGATCCCATGTCTCTGTCTTGATCGTTATCATTTATGAGTTGTGCATTGGTTTCAACCATAACCAGTCATAACTGCTAGTAATTTGGGTTGAGTACATGGATCATTTTTGCCATTGAGATCTATATAATGTTAAAGTTCATTGGCCAATCATTTATCTCAAATGCTCCAGTTGTTGGGGAACATACCAATCTATACATTTTTATCCTTGATATTTCCCCTTCATGTGTGGGTGGATTCACGTGGTTGTTTTTAATACATGAATTAATGATAAAATATCAGTCTCCTAGATAAGATTTGAACTTTGATACCATGTTAATGATGATTACTTGATCATTTATCCCAAAATCTTGAATTCGTATGAAAGGCGAACTATCTATATCTTTAACATATTAATTCATACCTTTGGTGATATTTGTAAAGATCATTTATATTTCTTAAGTGTGTTAAGAACGATAGTGAGAGTTTCCATTCCTAGTAAACAAGCATGCATCACAAGGCGAATAGATTTAAAAAGATGAACCAAGCATATTACTAGTGGATTCATAGTATTATGAAAACTCAAGCATAGATACTACTTGTTGTCCTTTTCCTTGTGGACTCTTATTTACTTAACTTATTATTTGTCTTTAAATATGATCCACATGACAGATTTAGATGACTTCTTGTTCTACTTTGATTCATGAAAAGATAAAGCAGTAGATCCAGATACTATATGCATGAGAACCATTTTCATGAGGATTGTTAGATTGGATGATATCTAACCTACTTGTTGATATTACCCTGGAACAACAGTTCCACAACCAAACTAGCCAACCTTCACAAAGTACAGTTTCACATTTAATTGTTATTCTTATTACAGAATATCATCCTACTACTTGTTTTTTTCTTGGCATACTATTTTTTTATTCAATGTGCAGAACATTTTAATAGGTACTGGCTAAATTTTTTTGCAGGTCGTGTGATGATGAAATTTACTCTCGGTCTGTCTGAACATAGTTAAAATATAATTAAAGTGGGTGCTTTTCTTCAGTAATCCTACAAGATGACCAACTTTTTACTGGGAAAGAAGCAAACATTTGCAACCTCATCCTGCGCTGTTCAGCCTATAATTCTGGATGAATCATCCTCTCCTCCACCTATGAATCTCAAATCTCTCAAGCCAAAGGAACAGGTTCAACCTCAGTCTGCAGTGAATTCATCACATGGAAAATCTTCATTTATACTTCCAAACAGTGACATCGACAAACTATTAGAGTGCTCTGTCTGCAGAAACACAATGTTTCCACCTATTCAGCAGGTTTGTTGAGTATCAGCAGGGGTACTATTATTGCACTGAATTTTTACTTACTCTTCAAAAAAACAGATCAACCAACACTATATTTTACTTCAAAATGTACTGCGAGGATGCTAATCTGTCTAGCGTTCATAGGTTATGCTAATTTGAGGGATTCTTGGTTTTCAAATATGGATTGCTTCTTCATATCCTATTTTTTGAGCAACCAGATCCAGTTTAGTTTTTAATCTCTGATTACTGTAAATGTTCGCTACTATGAAATATAAGAGATTAGTATTGCTAAGATATGATCACTCATAGAACTCAGTTATAGGGTAAGAAGATCTATAAGACTGATCTCATATAGTTGGATCAAACAGTTTGTTGCAGTATATGCTTGTACTATTTTTTTGTGTAATTTTAAATTTAATTTTTATGACAAGTTTTATTTCTTTCATATTGTGCATGAGCAGACTCATAATGGAGAAGTTGCCTCACTTGTATCATTAATCTACATGTGCTGTACACAATGAGTGTTTTTTTATTTCTGATCATATGTTATTTAGTACTCATGCCGATATGCTTACCTTTGGTTTATGTTCTTTCAGTGTCCAAGTGGGCACACTTTGTGCTTTTCCTGCAAAAACAAAGTGAACAAGTGCCCCATCTGCCGAAAGGAAATTGGCCAAATCCGTTGTTTAGCACTGGAAAAACTTGCTGCTTCACTCCATTTACCTTGTTCATACCATCATCTTGGTTGCACAGAAACGATGCCCTATTACAGCAAGTTGCAGCACAAAGCACGTTGCGTTTACCGGCCTTACGCATGCCCTCATCCTGGTTCAGATTGTCCCTTCACCGGAGACATTCATGAACTTCTGTCACATCTGAGACAATGCCACAAATTGGATCTTCAAGCAGGAAGCACTTTCAATCACCGCTATGTGAAACAGGATCCTCATTCTGTTGACAATTGCTCATGGACTCTAACTGTAAGCAAAGCCTTTCCTGAGACATACTGCATTTTTCTGCAGTTACTTAGGAAGTTACTTGTTAATACACATAGATCATTTCCTGTCTTTTTGACACATTTTGATCGTTGTCTCTTTTACCAGCTATTCAACTGCTTCGACCGCTACTTCTGCCTTCATTTTGAAGCATTTGTGCTCGGTTGCGAGCCAGTTTATATGGCCTTCATCCGTTTCTTGGGCGAAGAGTCTGAGGCAAGGAAGTTCAACTATTGCCTTGAAATCGGAGGCCATGGGCGCAAGATGAAATGGCAGGGTGTGCCTCGAAGCATCAGGACTCACCACAGGATGGTGCGAGACAGCCACGATGGGCTCATAGTTCAACGGAACCTCGCCCTTTATTTCTCCGGCAGCGATCAGAAGGTGCTGAAGCTGAGAGTCTTTGGCAGGATTTGGAAGGAGACTTGAGGAATATAAATATATACGATGAGATATGGGGTTATGAAAAGCATCTCATCTGCTGTAGAGGTTTCAATTTTTTCAGTCCTGCTGGGAGTTGCAGTCCGGATCTGATTGAGCCAGCCAGTGTATTTAATCCTGTGGACTGGTGTAGTTTTGCAGAAATATGTTCACTGCATTGCTAAAATCTTAGCATATAATTGCAGGTCGATTTGGCAAATCATATGCCGGTGAATGTATTCTTTAGACCATGAATTGAAAATCAAACTAAATGGGTTGGCTCAAGCAGTTTGATGATGAAACATTGCTAAAGTTCACCCTCTTACTCAAGTTCAAGTTTGAAAACACTCGTTTGAACTTTGGAGTAATAAGAAGGTTTTGTTGAACTTTGGAGGTGTCATCGATGAGGCCCATAAGTGTGTACAATTATAATGAAACATTTACCTGTGTTAATTTAATGAAAAATCTTACGAAATTCCAGGTGTACATTTCCATTTGAATTAAGATGTTTTTTTTTATCTTCAATTAGTAAAATTTTCTATAAAAGTACAATGCTTGATTGATCAAAGTGAAGAAAAAAAAAATGTAAGGATCATGTTATGGGCGAGAGATGTTCTAGTGATAATAGTGAAAATTGGAAATATATAAAATTATCATATTATATCGAGATAATCTAAAGAATTAATGTTGTTATTTATTTATTATTGAAAATGAATATGTTTTTTTATACTTCGAATAACCCAAACAGAGTTGAATCGATTTGATAAAGAAATAAAATTAAAACTAAATTCTTTTGCTAACAAAATCCGCTAGTGCACTCGACAACACGGGTCCCGCACGTGCGCTGGGGCGGGCGGCGGCATAGCAATTGATCCAGTAAACGGAAGCTTCCGTCACTCACCCAGCTACCCACGCGGTCAAATTCACGCATGGGCCGCGCTACCTACAGGTGGGCCATGGATCGTATGTCATCCAATCCAGGCAGAAGAAGCTTCGTCCGCTTCGCAAGGCGGTTCTTCTTCTGGCTTTATATATTCCGCTTCTTCCAGAAACAGAAACGGAACACCCAAACGGTACGGCGATGAAGGAAAAGCTCCGACACGCGGCGCCCTTGCCTGAGCGCCGGAGGCCTCCGATCGCGTCAGAGACACCGCGCAGGGGAGCCCGGTTACCGGCAGCAGCCGGGGAGACCGCGGCGGAGTGCGCGGCGGTCCTCTGTTGCTTCCCCTTCTGCCTGGCGAGCCTGGTCGTCGTTTCCGCCGTCAAGCTGCCGTCCGCGATCGTCCAGCGCGCGCGGCGGAGGCGGAGAAGAGAGGATCGCCTGAAGGAGAAGAGAACAAAACCCAACTGGAACAAAGTCGGCGCCTTTCACGATGACGAGAACAACATCAGCGGAGGGTGCATCTTGGCGGCGGCGGAGGCAGCGGAGTCTTTACCGGCGAAGATGACGTCGGAGGAGCTGGTGGAGTTGGAGAAGGTCATGATCGCGAAGTTCTACGGCGCCGGGTTCTGGCGGAGCCCTTCGCAGAGGGAGAAGTAAAAAAAAAGCTCCAAAAAGACAAACTTTACCTCTCCTCGATCGAAAACAGAGGAGAAGATCAACAAGATAGGATTTCCAATTGACGATGTCCTGTTTTTGGATCAATTCCACCTGAATTTGAGATTCCTCTCGTTGTGGATGATGAATTGATGAGGAACTGGAATTTGGGGGAGGAATCAAAGTCTTTGTTCTTGATTAATACAAATATACGATGGATATTTTATTTGGATGCCTTGGTGCTGATCCTTATCAGACCTTATGCAAGTCTAAGCTGATGGAATTCGATCATTTCCAACCTGCTTGTCCTTATTCTTGTATTGCTTAATATTGAATGGGTCTAACATAATTAAATTTAAGGCATCCATCAACTCAATCAAACGAGGCATAGCTTAAACGCATTAACATAAATCAAACAGCAGAATATATAAACGATTTACATGGTCTAACAGATAGAGTCGTGCAACATTATCTACTAATTGGAAACAATAAAATTTGCAGTTGCAGCAAAAGATCCGAATCATACCTTTCAAGCAGCACACAACCTCTGTATTCACAAAATGGCTTCAAAATTAATATACTTATGAGCAGGAAGCGTTCGGCAACTACTTACCCAAGCACAGAAACTTGCTGGGGCACTATTTCAGATTCAGCGAGGTTGGCCACTGCCTTATCTCCCTCAGTTTTGTCCTCAGGAGATGATGTGATTGCGTGTACCTCGACCATAGGTTTTGGGTTCGATGCATGTTTGTCTGCGGTTGTCGACTTGGGAGATGGATGCTTGGTGAATGTCTTCGGCTTTGCGTTTTTGGAAGCCATAATAGCATTTGCATTCCCCTTGCTGGTTGCGGAGATGTCATTTGATTTGGTTGAGTTCTCACTTGAGTCGACTGCTTCCAAAGGATTGTCGGTGGCTGTAGCGGATGATTTGCGACGCCCAAGTTTAGGCGACCTGGGCCGTGTCGGAGGGATCTGCAGATGATCAAGGTTAACGACACTTGTGTTCACCCCGGAACAAACTGTTTAATTGAAGCATAGTCATTATTCTTGGTCATGTAGAACTAGCTATGTAGAACTAAAGGTCTAAGGAGACATTTTGTCAATTTGCTAGCTCCATGATTAAAGAAAGCTGCTGCTGATATATTCCCTCTATTTCTAGTGAAGGTTTATGAATGAGCTTACAAATGTGTAATGAAGGCTGTGATAGTTAAGATGGTACTACTTTACCTTCTTCAGTTCGACTTTTGGAGGACTAGGTTCTTGATAAAAGCTTGGCATTGGAGTGGCTTTGAAGTTCAAGCTCTTCCTCAATCGTCTGATCTCAGCCTCTTGATTTTCCTATTAAGTTAGATATTGTTCCTAACTTTAATTTGACATTCCCTCTGTAGGACAGCTAGCATACATTTCAAACAAAAGGAGCACCTGAGATTTTGCATCCAAGTTGGTCTTTTCAAGTTCTTTTGCATGATTCTTCTCTTCAAGCTTCATGAAAAACTGGGGAAAAAATATACATTAGTTTAATTTGTATTTATAGTCTTTATAAAATAAGTCAAAAAATAAAATTCATATGTTCACCTCTTTGCGTTTCTCAGCACGCTCATCCAACCTAAAATTAAAACCACAACCAGTACTCTTTATTGCACGTGGTGTTGTACTTCTGGAATAAGCAAACAAAAATCTCAAACAAAGTATAAGAAGGTAAAATCATGAAATATATTGGATAAGCATGAAATTACGAGGCATCGGAGTGGGCATCTTCATCGTTTTTGGTTGACAATGAGCTATCTGAGAGTTTTTCCTTGATATCATAGGACCTGCATCAGATGAACATAAACCTCACTTTGAAAGAATAGATAACATTTTACATGGTTAAGCCATTTAAAAGCAAATATACTGCTTTCAATTGTGCATCAGGTTCTTGGACAAGTATAGTATGCAAATGTTCCAACACTTGCACTAACAAGAAAGAATATGTTTGCTTTATCTGCTTTTTTATTCATACGATATTATGCGCCATATATATATATACATGGATAGATAAAATGCTATAGCTTCGTCTTAGATTTGGATTTATCTATTCTCTGATGTTCTAATTTATTTCCTGAAGTGTATCCAAAGTTGTCCCAAATAACAGACTATTCAATGATTAGGAAACTAGGTAAGAGTAAGACCATAACTAATAATGGATAAAAATAGTTTCTAAGCACTTGGATGAAGGAATGCATTTCTCACAGAAGAACTTACTTTCCATCTTCTATAGAAGTACCATTCCTAGCAGATTTGTCACTAATAATCACCTCTCCTGAGCCTTTGTTCACAGCCTGGAGTGAGCAAAACTAGTGTTAATGGTTTGCCCAAAGTAAATCACAGCACATGATCAGCAATGCAGGTTTACTAAAATAATCTTGTTCTCATATTGTAGAAAAAGAAAAGTAAAACCACCGATGTCTAGACTTACCAATGTTTTCTGAACACTTGATGCGGTAGTCTTAGCAGTAAGGTGCCCTGCAAATTTGCAAGATCAACCAAGCAAAACACAATTCATTCCTAAATGAACAGAGTAGGAGAAGATCAAACCATTTGTTTTCGATGATGCAATTCTAGTCTGCCTTGTTAAAGTGGTGGTGTTAAGTGACCCTTTAGACGGAAAGGACGAACTCTGTGAAAGAGCCTTCCTTTTCTCGTTCAGCTCACCTACAGAACAATTCAGAAGTCCGAAATTTTTCTTTGTCTTCTTGAATTGACTACATTCGTCAGATCCACCTTTCTGCACAAGAATTTGTCAAAATCATATCTTCTACAGAACATAATTCTCCGTGTTTGTGGAAATAGACAACAGAAAACGACCAATTACCTTGATGGGATTTGATGATGAGTTGTTCTCTCTAGCAGATTCAGAAACTTCGTGGTTGTCTTTGGAGAAATCAGGGACTTCGACTTTTGAGGTCTCCTCGGAGCCACTGCTTGCATGAATAGCATCAGCACCGTTTTCGACAATTTCATTCTCCTTATTTATCTGAGAACTAAATCCATTGGCCTCTGGAGATGTTTCCGGAGTTCCTTTACTAAGCTCCATTTCAACTCCATCACCAGATTCCATCTCTGCAAGGGATTCTGCCACACCACAGCAACTGTGACTTTGCGAAATTTCATTACAAGATCATACTTTTATACAATACTTGTATCAAAATTTACATATCCTGAATTAAACAATGGCAATCTGGTCCAATTCTACTTCAGCCTCAATTCCGGCCCCCCACATATCTCACTCAACACAAATAAGAGAAACGAACTTTGATCTGTGGCTAATTCAACTGAATAACCAACATTATCAAGCAGCGATACCCAAAAATAGAGATCCAAATTCGAAAAATCTCATCTGACACCGATCGATTCGCACCGTCGCCAATCAAGCGAACCACACCGGAGATCATCATTAATAATAGGAATAGAAAGAGATCGCACCGTACCTAACTGATTGCGCGAGGAGAAAACAGGGGATCCGAAGGAACGCAAACTGATCCGCGAGAGAGTAGAAGCGATCCGCCCTTAACTGATCCGCGAGATCAAAGCGCCCTGGAATTCAAGTCCGAACTCTCTTAAACCGACGCCCGCTCGAAGAAAGATCTGTACCGTCACAGGGGCACCTGAATCTCCGTCCTCCCCTCCCCACACAGCCCTAGCTTCTCCGACGGCGATCTCTCCTCGGATTCGTAGACACTACTTCCTCGCTCTCCTATTGCTCCACAACAGAAAAGCTCGGCCATTTTTTCGTAGTACATGTAGACCCACCGTTATTTACTAAAATGCCACCTTACTTTACTACAATAGCCCCATTCTTTGCCCCATGAACGTGCCAGATGGAGGGGTGTCTTAGTCCATTAAGCCTTAGGGACGGAGAACGTGGGCGGTCGATGACGTGGCGATCGTTCGAACAGCGCCGCTGGAACAAGAACTTCCTCTCCGCGGTAACCCGATGAACTTTCTGTACAGGAAATGAATTGGACGGCGACGTTGTGGTTCGGTAGTCGATCGTGCGGTCGTGAAGGGCAGAGCAAGGAGACGCGATGCAAGCGGTGTTGCGGCGTCGGGTGAGCTAAGTTTGCAAGTGAGCTGGAGGCAACGTGGGTGTGCGGGTGGGAGGGGCAGATCGGACGGCTGCGGACGTATAATGGGAAGATCTGGGCCGTCCGATGGGCCCCAATCATGTCACCGCTCCCCGCAGGCGGGTGATGCGTTGCCGTCTATGCTGGCGACGGGTGAGGATCCGATGCTCTGGGCGGAACAGGCAACGCCCTATTTTCGTCTTGGATCTCAACCAGCATCATGATTGGAGCATGTGGAGGGTCCTCAAGGCCAGGTGAACTTTTGTCCAATAGAACAGCGAGTAGTGTTTCAGTAACGTATTTCTCTCCCGTTAAACTTACGAAGTCGCCGTACTGCAAAGTTAGGTGCGACGTCTCGTCGTATTCCCTCCACAAATATTGATGCAGTCACGGCCGTCCATCAGAAACACTAATCTTTGCTTTTAGGGGAAAACAATAGTGTGGTACGTGCTAAACATATTACAGACACAATTCATATTATTCAAAAGACATATTTCTTTTTCGTATTATTATTTTTTTAATAAATTTTATATTTTTGTATGTACTATCTTTTTTATTTTATATTAAATTAGTTTGTTTTCTAAATAAATATTAATCAATATTAATCTTTCAAAACTAACATCATTGATTGTTTGTGTTGATTTGATTTTGTAAGACTAACATCAACTATTAATATTAATTTTTGAGATATTAAATTATAATATTTATTTTTTAAAAATAATATATTTAGATTTCAGAATATTAAAAAAAATTATTGGTATGGTAAGTCTAGCATTATGATGTTGATTGATGTTGATTTTTTAGGTATTAAATTAAATTATTTATTTTTTAAAAATAATAAAAAATAATATATTTGAATTTCAGAATATTGAAGAAATTCATAGAAATTAATTCAATCAAAGTTTTATAGGTTGATTAATGAATTTTAATTAAAATTGATTGATGAACTTAGAGAGTTATGATTGAACTAATTCTAATTTTTATAAATTTTTTCAGTATTCTAAAGTTTAAATATATCCTTCTTTACTATTTTTAAAAAATAAATATTATAATTTAATACCTCAAAATTTATTAGTCTTCTAAAATTAGTACCATCATGGTATTGATCTTCCAAAACTAATATTAATATGATTTTAGTTTTAAAAGATCAATATCGATGATTTGACCAGTATTTATTCAAAAAATAATAATTAATTTAATAATATATATATATATATATATATAAATAAAAGAGAAAAAAAATATTAATTTTATTAGAAAGATAAAACGGGAAAGAGATACACCTTTTAAGTAATATAAATTCTGAAGATGCCTCTGAATAATATGAAACATCATATGTGATGATAAATTGCCGTACACATAATTGATGTAATTGGTGCTGTGCTAAAAGAATGGGGGCGTACAACAATAAGTTTGAATACAAATATACAACAGGATGGAAGTTGAAACTAAATCTTTCTTCTTGCCGAGTCTCAATGAAAAGAAAACATTTCTGAAAGCAAACCTGAGAACGTGAACAACAGCAAGATGAAAACTGTTAGGTTGCGAGCGCTCGTTGCTTAGGACTCATCCCTGAGCCCTGTGCTTTTGTGAGGAACCTCTTGTGCCTCAAACGGGGAGAAGATTTTTCCAGCAGTAGTACTAATCCAGCATTGTTGGATGATAACCCAAACGTAAATCTAGTATAATAGAAACGATAAGTTAAGCGTTTATTGGCCTGAAGTGGAAATTAGCGGATTAGTAGGTCAATTAGATGATGGGAACTTACTTGACACGAGATGACCTTTTCCTCCACAAAACAATTGAGATGACATTCTGTAAAAAGAACAGAAATCAAAAGAAGAGAAGGCATGACACATGTTATTGAGAAATTAGGATTACCTGCAAGTGACACTAGGACATCTAGAATTTCCAGGTAAAATAAGAATGCAATAACTTGGAACCAGTTAAACTTATCGCTCATGGAAATGAAGTGTTTCAGATGACACTTTTTAAGCCACATAGTTCGCAAACAATTCTTGCTTGTATTTTAACATCGAAATATGGCAGAGTAATTGTAAAGTCCTCACCAGTATATATCAACAGCTACTATTTTGTTGAAGGAAAGGCACTATACATCCATTAACCATACATGGATAAGTGAGATGGTCTATTAAGTCTATATACTATCAAAGTTTCTCTTTTGAGAGAGAAATCATTTTGGAATGAAATGAACTCCACACTAATTTAATACGTAGCAAAATTAGGGCAGTACCTCAGAGACATACATTGACAAGTGTAGTGATCCAATATGTTCATAAATTAAAAAAGTTTCCCTATGCCAAGTGACTAATCAATTTAGGATGAAACAATTCCACCTAATTCAACATGAGATGAAAGGTAGGCCAGTATGTATGATTCATGCATTGACAAATATGACAATTCATTATATTAAATGGGTTTTCCTCTCTCAAGTAACTAATATTTTGAGATGCAATGACCTTCGCCGATATATTAGACGTGTTTCTTCTCTTAATTGGCACACATTATTTTGGGATGAAACAAAGTCTGCCCTAATTCAATATGGTCTCAAATTTAGGCCAGTACCTGTTAGTCATGATACAGGAAGCATGTTAAAACTAGGATACATTATGCAATTATATCTATATTACAAGGATTTCACTGTCTCAATTGATTGATCATTCAAGAATTGAATTGTGCTCTACTCTAAATCAAGATACTTGACGCATAAGCTAAAGTCTTATAATAAGCTCTCTGTTTCCCACACAAACACTCCTTCCCAGACACAGAAGAAATGAGAATAAGGAACCTGGAAAAGTATGGTGGAATTTTTTTTCTACAGGATCAAGATAATTATCTGGCCGATTAACCAACAGATGAAGTACCTAATTCTAGAAATAGAGACATAATGAATGCACCGTGGATAAAGACAAGTCTCCCTCCAATTATTTAAGTTGGTATCATCAATTCTATGCAAGTTTTGACTAATAGAAGCAGTTCCTTAGGAAATGACTCCCTTGTCTGAAGGAATGTTGTCTGAAGGGGTCATTCATTTCAAATGTTAACCTATGGTACTAGTCTATTTTCATCTTTGATGGGTCTAGCAAATAGGCTTTCTTCAGTGAATCAAATGTAGCCTTATTGTCTAGTTTGTCCCAATAAATTACCTGCATTGCACTTGAAAGTAGAACCAATAAACTCAAAATTTAAAAAGATAAACTAGCACCTTAACCGTTGACATAAGTGAAGAAGATTTCTTGATGGAAGACGACCTCTTCACCACCTTTCTTTCAGTTGCCACTTCTTTGCACATTTGTTGCGCGATCTCTTTCAGAAGTGTAATTTGAGCTTTGTCCGTGCCCATGGAGATCAAACTCTGCCGCATCGACTCTCTATCCGCCTCGAGGGCCTGCAGCCTCAAGTAAATTCCACTTTTTCCATGGAGCTCCCTCGGCGTGCTCACGTAGTCCTCTGTCGCTCCGTGCACAGCGTCGACGGTGTAGACTCTGTCGCTGATGTCGTCTCTCGCGCCGCAGTCGGATGCGTCGTTGACTGGGAATTCCAGGCCAGAGCTGAAGCTACCGTAGGAGAAGCTCCTGAGATGGCTCGACCACCGACGCGGGGACTGCCTCACCACGACGCCTTTGTCCTTGAAACTGCGAAAGCTGCCGCTTCGCACCCGCTCGAACTGGTGAATGCGCGGGCGAAACGGCCCGCGGGGTGAATCAGCGGCGCGGGGGGTCTCTCCAGAGTGGTACTTGTCGAGGTCGGCTGCGGAATCATCGGCGCACCGCAATGCCGGATAGTCACAAGGGAGGGCATCGAATTGGGAGCCGGCAGCAGCGCGGGTGGGCGTTGTGGTGGCTGTGTCAGGGGTCTGCGGCTCAGAGGGAGGCGCGTCACCGTCGTCGACGCCGATGCCGTAGCTGAGGAGGCGATGGCGGTATGCCTGGACCTCACAGTTTAGGGCTTCCACAGTCTGATCGCGCTTGAAGAGGAGATCCTGGAGGATGGCGATCTCCTGTTGGTCATGGGCCATCTTCTCATCGGCGAGGCGGCGGAACTGGCGCGCCTCCATCTGCGCCTCCGCCTTCTCGCGCTGGAGCCGGAGAATCATTGACATCGCCTCGGTGGCCGCAGACGATGAGGCGTTCCGCTCCTCCTCCAGCTCTGCGAGGAGCTTCTCAACGGACTGCTTGTGGCTGGCGAGGGCCTCCCTCAGGGCCGCCGCTTCGTTCTCGATGTCAACCCTAGCAAACCCATTCTCGTCGCCACCGTCTTCGCCTGTGAAGCAAGAGAGGCAACGGGCACCTGAGTCCCTCTCGTCCAGCTTCCGCTTGAGGCAGCGATGCCAGGAGACGGTGAGAGGGGTGGAGCATCGTAATACGTCAAAATCAACGCCTCCTCCGTCTGGAATCGCCATGGATTCGGAGGGGGTGTCGAGGCGATCACAGAGGGCGATTGCAGGGCGCCGCCGCCGCATGAATTCTAGGACGATGAAGAAGGAATCCTCCTCCGCCGAAGCCGAGGAGGTTCGAAACAGGGTCCGGCGATAAAATCGGAAAGTTAGGGTTTGAGATGGAAATTTGGTAGAGCAGCGGTGGAGATGGAAAGGGAAGGGGAGGAGGAGGAGGAGGAGCAAGAGGTGTTCAGAAGAACAACGAGGCGCCTAAAATAAGAATTGAATTTTGAAAATTAATGAAAATAAATAAATTCACTGTAAGGCCTGTTAATTTTTTTAAGTATGAACGAAAGATTATGGCTATACAAAAGCCATAATCAAATTTTAAATATATTTATTTAATTGACTTATATTAAATTGAATATTAAATTTATCATTAAACAAAATAGTGCATGTGAACTAAAAAAAAATCTATGAATATTTACATAACTATATAACACCTGTTTTATCTAATATTTACATAAAAGAAACCGGGGAAACAAAATTAGACAAGTGCAAATAATACTACCGTCCAGGGACGCAAATGAAAATATCACCATATCCAAGTTCATGTATATTATTAATGGCATCGCTGCCATTCCCCACGCCACTTCGCCCAACGTTTTCCATTCGGAGATCCATCCATCCATCCATCCAATTCCGCCTCTCTTCAGTTTTCAGGCAATCCCTCGCTCCATTTCTTCGATTCTTCCACACAAACCGAAACAGACCATCGATCGAGCTTCCATGGATCACTTCCTCCGCCACCATCGCCGCCGCCTCATGCTCTTCCTCTTCCTCGCCGGAGTTCTTTGTAAGTACCATGCAACAACTCTATATTTCTTCATCGAATTCTTGATTAATATTCCGGCCTCGTAAATCTCCCCGCGCGCAGTGGTCGGGACGATGGCGAAAGAAAGGAGAAACCTCGCTGGTTCCTCCCCTCCGGCGTGCGGCGGCCGGTGCGCGGGCTGTGCGCCGTGCCGCGCGGTGCTCGTCGTGATCCACCCCGGCAGCGTTCCGCCGGAGAATTACTACCCGCAGGCCTGGCGATGCGAGTGCCACAACAAGCTCTTCCAACCGTAAACACCAACCTCTCTTCTTCAACCACTCTGTTTTTTCATTTATTTCAAAAAAAAAAAAATCAAGAACTTCTCTTGCATCTATTAATTAAACAGTTCTAGGAATTATTAGCACAGTAGTTTTATGATCATCATCAAGAAGTCACTTTCTTATCATTAATTAAACAATACTGTATTTGTCATCCATTTTTTTTTTTTTTTTTGGTGTGAACTATGGATTGATTTAGACACATAAATACATCAAATAACCACTTTCTTCAGTTTATGCTGCTATTTCATTAGTCTCAGTCAATTAGATAACCATGAACCGAGGAACCTACACCGGCTCGAAATATTGTTAATTATTGAACACAAAGAACATGGAGTGCTCCCACATTTTGAGACAAGTAGTCAATGTGGTGGACTTTGATGTAATATAGGACCATTCTTTCTGAGGGGGTTTGTCATGATCAGGAAGCAAGAGGACGAGCAACTCGAAAATTCTATGTTTGACTTTTAGAGGATAGAAAAAGTGTCTTCTTACTGAATTATTACCTCGAGTCATTCTAATGCGAATTTAAGACCTAGTAAGTAATTAAAAAGAAATGAATAAGACGAATAAAATTAAAATGATCACGTAGGGGTCACATAACTAAAATTATAGAGAATAAAATATAATTTAATGGGAATACACTAACCTCAAAAACTCTTTCATGGCGTCTATGTCTCTTTCGAGGAAGGATTGAGTTTGGCCTAAACTGAGAGAGTCCAAACTCGTTGAACAAATCGTTCCTTTGTAATTCACCACAAACCGATGCGATGATGACGGTGGAAGAGGAGACCGACACTGGGGGATGCATGAAGGTGAGCCTCTTCTGTAATAAATCTACGTAGCCGCAGACGATGAAGGGCGAATCCAGATTAGGTGTGGGACTCATCGACGTCGATGGTGATGACGTCCAAGGTGGCGCCGAGGTGATCGAAGGGTTTCCGAAACTTCGCTGCTGAGATGGGTGGCGGAGCTCTAGCGGTCCTGAAAAATAATGGGCTGGGGCGAGTGGCCATAACACACAAAGGGAAAGGACAAAAATATAAGGATAATTTTGAGGAAAATATTTTGTTAACTTTATAATCACATAAAACCTCACACTTTCATGATAATCACATTCCGAATTATATCCCTATTTGCTAACATGATGAATATGCTCCATTACCTAAGAATCAACTTATTATTTGAATAAAACAGAATTAAATAATATAATGTTAGATAATTAAAATTATCAACATTTATAAATCAATAACCTTCAGTCAAACATGCCAACATAATTTTAATGCAAATTATGTTGGGTTTTTAGAAGCTCAGTCAGTCGGCCCAACCTCAACCCACTCGACTTGTGCATGCCTCGCCTCACTTGACGTTAATCGAGCTGGTATAATATATTGGCGGCAACCCCACATCACAATGAAGGAATTCACATCACGACTTGTGGATGAATTTTTGTTTTAGCCCAACATTAATTTGCACATAAGGAAGATCCTTCTTTAAACAAAATTTGGCTTTTAGCACTTTTTGTCCTAATAAAGTCAATTTAAGATATTTTAAATTCTAACTGTACATAAATTTATGGTGTTGACCTTTTAAAAGGGCAATTTTAGGATGAAACTATGATTGAAAGGAGATTTGATCAAAACAAATATATTCAATTGTATGAATAGTTTAGGCCCTCAGCAAGGATTAAAGTGGCGTAGTGAGGTGGTCTCTGTTTGCACTAACCCCTACTCTCTACCTTCTGTACTATTGAATAGTATAGGCGAGTGACTACATCAAAAGAACAAGAGCTCTTTATGAATTATGATCCTCCCTTCTCTTCTCTTCTCTCTTAATCTCAGCTTTTGGAATTTCATGGTTTTGATGCATGTGATCCACGCAAGATGCTAATGAAGACGATCCCATATTTGTGCTTTGGAGCATGACAGAGAAGTGTCACTTTTGCAGTCATGGAGAGGAGCCCTTTTTGTGGAAACTGAACTGAACCACTCTGCTCTGACCTGTGTTTCTCCTAAACTTCATGGCATGAAAACTACAGTGTGTAAATTAACGAAGCAAAGCGAGTGATCCTTCTGCCTACTTTATTGCCGTGCACATGCATGGGCTTGCGGGGGCGATTAAAAGCGGCATATTATAGTCTCCAAAGCTCGTTTAAAGCACTTTAGTTTAGGGAGAGAGAAACACTGCATGTGAACAGTTCGATGCAATAGGCTGGTCCAGATAAAGTGATAACTAATAAATATTGTTTAGAAAGTTTATCTCTCAAAAAATATCGCACCACTATTCATTAATTAAGCCAAGATTGAAGAACATGATGCATGACAATGAGACAGGTGTAGCGTGCTATATAATATACAACGGGCACGATGCGGGGGTGCGTCTCTCTCACTGTGCTTCGTATCAGATTGCTCAGAAGACGACGAGACTGTACGATTTGATGGTGGGATGCAAATCTTACAGAAAGACACTTCATTAACTCTGTTTAAAAATAATAATAATAATAATTAATCAGATTAAATAATATCAAATTTATATAATTTTTTTTATATAATATATCGTAATTGACTGTTAAAAGAACACCATGCATATTTTGGGTGGAGTCTACTCCATCACTAAATAATTAATTAAGTGATAGAGAAATCCATCATGACTGAGAGGTTTAAATCTAATTTAATGCCCTATTAAATTGGTGTAGAATCCATTTTAAACCATCCTAACATGAATAGTCAACTCTTCTACCATATAGGCATAGTGGACAATTACGTATCGGGAAAATATTTAAGAACTGATCAACTTATTCAAACTGAATGACTTAACTACCTCTCAGAAATTTGATGAGTCAAACTCGAAGACTTTTTTTTTCCCTTAAAAACTCTTCAGAGATTCCTGGAGGTTCATGACTGTTCGCAGTGGTATAGTCAGGATTATCGAAGTGATTTTTGACCGAGAGAAATTATTTTCAAAAATTTCAAATTTTACTATAAATTAATTTTCTCAATTCAAAAAATCTTGATCTTAATTTCTAATTTAATTTATTTTAATCGATAAAATTTATTTAAATTTTAAATTTAATTTAATCATAATTTAATCATCCTAACATGAAAACCATTTTCAACCATCCTAACATGAAAACCGTGAGAAAAAACAAACTGGAAAAAATATAATAAATCAGAGACAGTGATGCTGAGGTTCTTCCGGACATTTGGTCAAATAAGGAAGTAGGATTTTGAAGTGGCATCTTGTTACTGTCATTCTGCCAACCAATCCTCTCACTTAATTGGAAAATGAGTTTTTGTGGTGCTCGATGATATATACCACTTCCATTAGGTTTAGGTAGCAACACTTTGATTCTAATTCTAATTCTTTTTGCTCCTCTTCCTACTTGAAAGATCAGTGTGGGGTGTATTAATGAGACAAGACAATGCTTCAATAGTCGTTAATTGGGTTAGCTCAAAGGTCCCCTTCTTCATTATGGATCATGCAGCTTTATGCAATTGTGGTATTGAGTATTTGATCTTAATTGGCACATGGGAGAAGTGACGATATATACTGATTTGAGTTTTCCATGGAAGAAGAATGCAAGAGACGAAGCAAAGAAGAACTAACTAGCAAACTCGATCTTTCATCATCTTGATGGCATCAAAGCTTCATTAGAACATCGAACCTTCCCCCCCACACCAAACGCTACAGAGTCAACAAGCCAACCAACGAATGCAGTAGATGCAGCAGCAGCAGCATGCATGGCTCCCTGCAATCCCCCGTGCCAATGATGCCATGGCTAATCATTTACCTTTTTGCTTGCTTTTGGAAAACGGTTACGTTCAACAGTTAAAAACTTAAATCACCAAAGCTAGCCATAATGACAGTCCTCCCCACCTACCTTTTCCTCCCCATCAAAGTGCTATCAGTAGAGGAATCAGATTCAGATAGTGAAAAGGAGTGAGACCCTGCTGAAGCTTTGATCTCTGCCAAGCCAGTGAGTGATGGGGGGAAGAACTTTGCGTGAGATGCTGCCAACCCCAACTCGCAATCGCTGGCCACCCACCACGTTCCCTGCTGCTTCCTTCACATGGTCCTCTGCCTCATTCCTTGATCCTCCTCCTCAGTTCACTGTTCATTGATCCCCCGGCCCTTTGCTCGCTTGCTTCAGCTCTGCGGCAAGTAACCTGAAGAAACTCTTTTACATTTAATTCGACAGTAAAGAATTCAAGAATTGCGATTGAATAAACAAACAGGCAAGCTGGTAGCTAGATGAGTGCTGTTGATCGAATGGATAAATGAAAAAAGAATGAAAGAAAATAAATGGAAGAAGAAAGATCTTCACACTATTTAGGTTGTGCAGGTTTATTTTAGCTCCTGTTTTGTTCTTTTAGCTGTCTTTTTAAATGTCAATAGTCTATTTTTTTTTTATGATGATTAATGAACATAAAAATAAAAATCATGTGAATTTATCTAGAAACACATAGCGACCTTATATTATAAAAAATGCAAATACCTACCTTTATTATAAAATCTTAACAATTGGAATAGATTATTTATGTTAAAAATTAAATGTAAATTAAATTTTGTTTGATTTAATTTATCAAATTGTGAATTGTAGATCCCACCCTTGGAAACAGATATAAGAAGTGTCTCCATGTTCATACCTTGTCTCCACCAGCTTTTTCCCACATGCCAACGACTGTTGACTCGGCCTCGTGGTAGAAGAGAGAATGGGGAAGGCCGGCAAGTGGCTGAGGAGCTTCTTGACCGGTAAGAAGGATGAGAAGAAGGAGGCCTTCGCGCCGCCATTTCCGGCGCCGGAACCGGCACCGGCTACCAAGGAGAAGAAGCGATGGAGCTTCCGGAGATTGGCTGCAGCTGGCCGGAGCTCGAGTTCCTCGGAGCTCACCATAAATGCGCCGGCTCACCGGCTGTCGGAGGCCGAGATCGAGCAGAAGAGGCACGCGATGGCGATCGCCGTGGCCACGGCTGCAGCGGCGGAAGCTGCGGTGGCGGCTGCGCAGGCGGCTGCAGCGGTGATACGCCTGAGCGCCGCTTCCGCCCACCAAAAAGCCACCACGGCGGAGGAAGAAGCCGCCGCCACCAGGATTCAATCTTCTTTCCGAGGATATCTGGTTCTGCTCTCATCTCGTTGCTTTTCGTTCTATTTCCCTGCTCCAACACAGATCACTCTCATTCGAATCCCAAAATTTGATTTTTGCAACGAAATCACTGCAATCTGCAAAGAACACACTGAATCCTTTCCTCTTCTCTCATATCCTCATCAGCTTCCTCCTTGTTTTCCTTGTTCCAACTCAAATATCACTGCTGCCATTCAACTGTGAATCCCAAGATTTGATATTTAGAACAAAATTAGCGAAATCTTCGAGAAACACACTGAAATCATTATCTTGAGAGAACCGTAAAATGAATCCTACTGTTCCATAATCCATTTCTTGCTTCAGGCTCGGAAAGGTCTCAGTGCAAAGATCATTGTCATCTCTTCATCAGCTTCTTCTTCGATTTCTCTGTTCCAAGATAAACGTCACTGCCGTTCGACTGTGACTCCAAAATTTCGATTTTTAGAACAAACTTCGTCAAATCTGCGAGGAATACACAATCTTATTACGCCTTAATCCAACTCTTTCTTCAGGCACGGAAAGCTCTGTGCGCATTGAGAGGCCTGGTGAAGCTACAGGCTCTGGTGAGAGGCCATCTGGTCCGGAAGCAAGCTGCCGCCACTCTTCGTTGCATGGAGGCTCTAATTGCAGCCCAGGAGCGAGCTCGAGTACAAAGACTAAGAGCAACAGAAGATTACCGCGACATCCGAAGAAGATCACCAAAGCACCCAAGATCTAGACATTCACATGTAAGTCCAGTTCATCTTTTGAGCAAAAACAGCACTGAATCCTTGCTAACAAAGCAAAATGCAGGACATGGATCGAGGTACAGAGGAGTGCATTAAGATTGTAGAGATGGACCTTGGTATGTCAAGAAGCAGCACAAAGAGCGACGCCAGGCTCTCAGGTTACTACGGATATGGTCGGACTCCTTCCAAGGGAGATCAGCACCACCCACAGTTCTCGCCGGCTCCGTCTGCCTTGACGGAGATGAGCCCCAGGGCTCAGAGTGGGCACTTCGAGGACTTCTCACTTGCAACAGCACAGAACAGTCCGCATTACTTCTCTGCTCTATCAGTGCCTGATCCAAGGCATTCCTATGACTGCTCTTCCTTCCCCAACTACATGGCCAACACCAAGTCCTCGAGAGCCAAGGTGCGGTCGCAGAGTGCCCCGCGACAGAGGGTAGATATCGGCCGGTGGAGGCCGCCGCCGGTGGAAGGATGGAACGCTCTAAGGAGTGTGAAGATGCAGCGATCGTCCTCCCATATCAACGCCACAGCCAATGGATCTCTGTATCAGTATCCTTGGTCAGTGAAGTTGGATAAGTCGAACATGTCGCTTAAAGACAGTGAGTGCGGTTCGACGAGCACAGTGCTGACCAATGCCAACTAGTGCAAATCACTGACAGGACTTGAGGTGTACAATCATCGATCACACACAATGTTCTTTGTGGTCAAAACCTGTGTCTGAAACGATACAATGTTGTACTTTCAGGTTCAGAGAAACAAGCACTGCAATGTAAATGTGAGTTTATATGATCTAATCCATGCTATTCCTGATTCAAGTGTGCTTCATATGTGTTCTTGTAGTCGTTCGTTGTGTTTTGCAAAGAAGACCGTTTTTAACTACTCAGACTTATTACACACAAGTGATTCAACTTCCCCTTCATGGAGGAGATGAATTCATACTTGTCTCTTCAATGGTACGATGTCAAACTTAGTGAGTGACCTTTTGACTGCATTCTCGTTATCCTCATTGATAGATATCGTTCTTGTTCTGTAGCGAAAGATTTCAAAACAAAGAAAGCATCATCCAAATAAGATTGTGACATAGAATAGCGATTATTTCAGAAATGAAATCTAAGAGAGGAAATTTAGAGAAGACAAGAGAAATAGCAAAACGTGGAGAAACATCTCGAAGTTTAAACGAATAAAATAGATTAAGAATCAAAACAAAAGTGCCCTAAACATCAACTAAATAAAAATTTAAATACTTTATTGGTAAAACAACTCATTTGGCACTTTGGTCTGTCAATTCTATGACGGCGAAACACGATCGTGTCAGCAGACACGACTTAGCCATTGTGCCAGGGAGCATGAGTTAGCCGTGTTCCTTGCTAGAACTCCCGTTTGCTCTTTCTCGGAGTGCAGAATGAGGCACGAGCATGTTGAGGAACACGGCCTCACTATTGGAATTTTCAATTCTCCCTCGTCTCGGCATAGAATGGAGTACGAGCGTATTGGGCAACACGGGCTGATCGTGTTCCTTGCTGGAGACTTCGTTTGATTCTTATCAAACTATTTAGGTTGTGCAGGTTTATTTTAGCTCCTGTTTTGTTCTTTTAGCTGTCTTTTTAAATGTCAATAGTCTATT
>JBBUKS010000113.1:13198067-13210823 GCA_038050645.1 Hedychium gardnerianum | reverse complement strand
AAAAGAAAATAATTTACCTCAATCCTAGGTTCTTTCCTCAGTTGCTGGGCAAATTCAGAATTTACCTCCTTTTAAGAAATATGAGTCTTGAGGTCCTTCTAGGAAATGTGAGCCACTTTGGATGGGCAGTTTTACTTTTGCCACATAGGAATCGAAAACTTGGATTATAAAAAAAAAAATTTGAAAAATGGGAAACGTGGATTATAAAAAAATCAACACTCATTTGGTTATAATACGCGCTCTATCTAAATTTGTATTATAAAATAGATAAAATCTACTAATGTTTTTAAACGAAGAATAAATATGTATTTACATATTGAAACAAGAAAATCAAATAATTTTGTTAAGAAATTTGATATTGCACGTATGCTATTATTGCGTTTGATTAAGACTTCAGCATATATGGGCCTTTATTTATATTTTTTAAAATTAAATATGCTTTAACTATTAGCCCAATTCTATTAACTAATTAAAATTATATATCGCAACATATTCATTATAATTAAATTGCAACCGTATACAGGCAAGTGGAAATTTAAAAACAAAATTATTTTACCAGAAAACAACAAGGACTATTTATTTCTACAAACAACACTCGTTACTCGATACAAAATCAGAAACATATCTACCGGACTCGTTGCACTCCACACCACAGGAAGATATAAAAAAAAAGAGAAGTGTATCAATGAAAATTGATGCACAAATCAACTACTTATTGCGGTTTATGCTCGCAAGAACTTTCCTTCCATAAGGATTAGAACCTAGTGCTGGAGCAATGACCTTGATGGCCTCATGAAAAGCAGCAAGTAGTGCACCCTGTTCAGCAAGGAAAAATAAATAAATTATCAGATAAATCTTCAGATTAAGGTTTAAGACAAGGGAAAAAAATGGCAATCAGTTCAAGTTTGAGTGTCAAATCCGATGGAAGGCAAGGACCAACCGTGCATTGCTTTCGAGCTGTTTGAATCACATAATTCCCATACTGATGCTGAGAGATGTTAAGAAGAGTTTGAGGGTCTCCGATCAGCTCCATGATCATGCTGGTCTGTCTCTCACCTGTTGCAGCTATGAGACATCTCTCCACCACATGGCTTGCGACTTTCTGAAACGATAAAGGTACGTAATATCCCTCCAGCCGATCGAGAATCGCATTGGTTGCCCATGGAATTTCTTGCTCAAGAATATGTTGCATCACGTAGTTTCTGCTCAGTGCAGCCAAAGTCATAGTCTATACATTTCAAAGAACAGGCAGACAAGTAAAGGTGCATATGTACCCGGAAGGATCTTGCGAAAGGTCTAAAGCATTTGACGTGAGCATTCTCAGCAATAGGAATTTCTGATCCCACTCTACGAATTCCATGTATTTCTGAAGAACGCAGCAACCTTGACCATCCCTTGCTAGCTCCACACAGTTAGTAACCGCAGCTTCAAAAAGTGTCTGAACAAAGTGAATCTAATTCAATTTAACCATTAACGTGTTCAAAACAAGAAGTTAAAAGTAGGAGGCTGCACTTGCCTCTCTGTATTCTGGTGGAAACTTGAAGCAGCACTCTGCGACATGACTGCCATTGCTATCCTTTATCAATGCCACTACATGAGGCTTCAGAGCTACTACAATCATGCGATATTGTTCAGCACGTCTGAGTTTTTCGATAATCTTCTGAACAACACGAGTCCTGTCAAGGAAGAACAAAAAGGCTATCAATAGTTAATTACCCAAATCAAATCACAAGATATATATATATATATATACGTACGCATGATGATTGCAGCAGAGTTTTAAGAGTCCTAATCCAGTCCTTGAAATTTTCTCAACTAGTTTTGTTACTTGCTCTTCATTAAATTTCTTTACCATCTTCTGGACGAGACAACTCGACCAGGAATCGGTCATAAGTCCAACAACATCATCGATCAGATTATCAAATATCTCATTATCTTCTCCATGACTTCCTTCTCGGAAAACCAAACCGGCTGGAGCGTTTTCAGATATACGTAATTCTCTAAAGCTATTGTCAAACGAATCATACATATATCTATCCTCAAAATTACCTGTGGATCTGTTTCCTCTTCTCGGAAAAACCAAGTTTGAGAATTGATCATAAGCAGGTGAACGCTCAAGTTGCCTAGCGACCAAAGAGCTGTTTGATAGGTGACCGAATTCCCAACGGCATCTTCTGAGCTCTGAAGAATTATAATTTCTGTTAACCACATTGGCAGTTTCATAGTGATTTGCATTCCCTTGTGCTGATCCATAAGAAATGGAAGTAGGAAGATATGATCGACTGCCTAGAACATGTTCTGAACTTTGGTTTTGATGCTGTTGTATATAGAGATGCTGAGGCTGACTTGTATAGTTCTCCTCATCCTTGAAAGAGCAATGCCGGTACCAAGGTTCGCCACCGGTCTCATGCGTATAGTACTGCTGGTTAAATTCGCACTGCCGGTGCCAAGGTTCTCGGAAGGTCGCATCCATATAGTACTGCTGCTGTGATATTGGATGACAAAATCGAGCATTTACAGGCTCCCAAACAGAGCCATTGGCTTCAATTTGCTGCTGATCATGTCTACCCGGTGAGAAAGCACGACTACATGAAGCTTGTTCCGAAAAATGGCAATTTGGATTAGAAGCAATTCTATCACCGAGATTCATGTCCTCGAATGCTGAAGGAAAATTCTGATCGAATGACAAATCTAACATGGCTAAACCTCCACTAACCTTGTCCCTCTGACCAGATAAAGAGTTGGGCAACTCAACATCAGAATGGAGACCATTTGGCATCTGCCTAAAAATCTCATCAAAATCATCTCTGTTTCGATTAACACCAGAAGAAGAGGCACCGTAATGGTTACTAAAATTATGCTGATAATCAAACAGGGAGTTTGGTAAGACCAAACTAGATTGAGGAGTACTTGACAGGCTGCATGAGTTTCCTAGGAGTGAAGAAGACCTTTCGAGCTTGTCAGCCTCATGGATGAATTCACTAGAAAAGGGATTTTCAGCCGTCATCTTTTGTTTATTGTCAAGTACGTTATGGAGATTAGCACCGTGGTGATCACTGTCCCCTGGTTCCATGTTGAAGGAGGAAGACTACAAAATTGCAATCGAACTGTTTATCATAGCGCAGAACTTCCATTAATTGTAAAAAAAATAAAATTTAAAAGAGTATTGCTGAATTCATTAACATATACGTTTGTAAGATCAATTCAGAGTAAGTAAATAAAGAAATAAATCTTGCCCAATCCCTATCTAGTTTATCGTTGATCCTTCCGCATGTTGGGAACAGGGTAGAACATGAAAAATAGAAGGATAACTCTTATTCAGATTATAAAGAGATTTTTTTTTTTGAAACTTCAACAAGAGAAATACGGAAACAATGCAGAAAGAAAAATAGAATTCATCTCAAATTCTATTTTTAATTAGAATCATAACCTATCTTAACAAAGGAACAATCGAAGTTAAAATCATATATCAAAGCCATCTCAACCTCTAAAATCCCTAAAACCCCAATCGCAGCAATTTCTCTTTAGAAGAAAAAAGGAGAAAATAAAGAGAAAACGAAAAAAGAAGCGAAAATAAAGAGAGAACTCAATCCATACACTCGGAAAACTAAACCTAGAACGAAGAAGGTAATGAAATCCAAACAAAGCAGCAACTTGTCTCTGCAAACGAAACGAGCCCAAAAGAAGTGATTTTTACCGTCGAGAAAGAAAGGGATGCTGCGCTTCACCACTTGTCACTTGTGAGATAACAAATAAGCGATTACCGCGGCGGATAGAAACGGAGGCGGCGGCGGTAGCTGCGGAGAAGCGAGGAACGAAACGAATAAATCGCCGACGGTCCGCTTCATAAGCCTGCATTAAGAATCCGTATGATATATGGTAGGCATGCATGGATCCAGGGTTAATTTTGTCTTTTCACCTTGCGTTTACGGCGCTGAAAAGGAAAAATTCTATTTTTTGGGATTTTTTTTTGTCTGTGAATATTAATTTTTATTCTAATTTCCAAAAATGGCTTTTCATATTTTTTTTAACATTTAGCAATGCTAATTAAATAAGATAGTTTAATTAATTTGTTCCTAGTTAATCACTAATTAACTAAAGAAAAACTTTATGACAATGTCATATTAATATGTGTGTATTTTTCCCCCTTAAATCATGCATCTTTATTTTGTTTTTAAAATTATTTTTAAGTTAAAACACATTAAAAGTGGTCATAAGGCCATTTTTGCGAAAGCAACACATTGACTTATTCAAACTGAAAAATTAAAACGCACTTTATGATAGATAATTTTATAATTATATGATTATTAAAGTTTCTTAAAGACACATCTTGTTGATCACGCACTTATCCAAAAGATAAATATCAAGAAATAAATATATCTATATTTTAATACAGAGTTTCATCCTACTTAAGGATAATTCTTTTATTTTGATTACCAATTATTTTTTTCTTAATTAATAACTTTGTTTTGTAATTAATTAATAGTCTTCGTTCCATTAAAATTAAAAGCATTGAATTATAATCTATTTCAAAAAATTAAAGAAACAGACTACTTATTACTCCATTAAAATATTAACAAGTTCCTAAAAACTATCCTAATCTAAAAATACTTTTTTAAAAGTCAAACAAAAAAATTAATCTAAATTATAATTAGCCTTCCAAATATGAAACAGAAGAATATTTGATTTAGTTAATTTAGAAATTTGATTTTTTACAAAAATAAGTTTGGTTAATAAGTTCTTAAGCAAATTATTGTAATTTACTACATCTTTTTACTCGAAAGATTATTGTAAATTGTATCATGTTCACTCACCGAACCTACAATTTAGTTCAAATACCTCAAATCCTAACTCAGTATCCATCAAGTTGTTTAATTTATACACTGCAAAAAAGATGGAAAAAAAAGCTAAGGATTAATGATTGTCATTGTGGTCGGGGCATCCTCAGCTATCTGTAGAGGTTCCAGGTAGGAGAGGACGTCTCTCATGAAGGGTCTCGCCTTTGGGTTGCGGTTGAGGCAGTGGTGAGCTAACATCGCTATCTTTTGCACTGCTTTATCAGGGTAGTCTCCGCTGAGTCTTGGATCGACCATGCCGAGCACTTTCTTCTTTTGGGTAAGTAACGGAGCGGCCCAGTCAGCGAGCATCTGCTCACGGACCGGTCGAGACTTGTCCAGTGATTTTCGTCCAGTGAGCAACTCAAGAAGGACGATGCCGAAGCTGTAGACATCGCTCATGGCAGTTAAATGCCCTACATGAATTGCAAAACCTCCCTGTTAGAACACTTGAATTATACTTGCATGCGGTTCTTGTATCTTTAGAGACATTGCATCAGTGTTTTGATAAATACAGTCGACAAATCTGATTCATGGAGAAATAAGTAAACCAGAAAGTAACATTCAAGTAAAGCTATCTCTATGCTTTATAAATTCTGAGAAGAGAATTTGATCATGTAAATACTAGGACTTTCTGAAAGACAATACTTTCTAATGATTCTGACACAACCTTGAATCTTCGAAGATGTCGTTTCAAGAAGTTTGTGAAATTAGATTCTTTGTAACTCTTTGTTTTAGAAAAAAAAACAAGAATCTTTTTTACCCAACTTAATTTATGTTTGTCTAATACTTACAATCTGACTTATTGTTGTTGTTAAGAGAAACGGATCCATTGGGAATTTTATAGAAACTTCAAATGTAAATGTAGAAAATAAAGAAGAAAAAAAAATTCCACAGTATCAATGGTGATTGCTTCATTGTACCTGTCATAATATATTCAGGTGCCGCATATCCGTAAGTGCCCATTATTCGGGTAGTGACATGAGATTTATCACCCTCTGGTCCATCTTTTGCAAGGCCAAAATCAGAAAGCTTTGCATTGTATTCCTACAATTCATAAAACCATGATCATTTATGTTATTGATACAATATTTTTGTAGTTTAAGCAAGGAGAATCCAAATAAATTTTATTTCAACGAGGAATGAAATGAGAACATGAGAAGACAGGCTAGAAAAGAGGAAATTTACTAAAGGCCTCTGAGTTCGACAGCCACAACAAATTTAACGAGATGGCTAAAATAGGATTATCTAAAACTACAACTCCGTTATTATAAACAAGTCTAGCAATTGTTAATCATTGCTTCGATCAACTTGTTGCTCCAGCAGTCATGAATCATGGCATAGTGTGAAAATTCCACAATTTTTGGCTGAGGCAAACCAGTTAACAGGAAAAGGAGTGTGACGATTGTACTTTCTAGATGGGCATGCCTTGAAGGGATGCCTACACATGATTGTCCCTTAGGATGAGGTGGTCCCAAAAAGGCAAAATATTCGAAGTGCAGCTAAAACTTTCTACAAAAAGGTAGTGAGAGCATCCACTCATATAAAAAGCAGCATTGCACAGCTGCTTCTTTTTCTTCTCCAATGTTTGATTTTTTTTGCTCCCGAGAGTTCGGGAAGTTGTTGAGTAATGAAGGCTTGACAATTTCAAGAAAATAGACATTGTATTAGGAATAGAATTTTGGGAAGCCATGTAACATCAACTGTAAATTTCCTTAAGATAAGTCAATGCCCATTAAATCTACTTGTGCGAAATGCTGCTGGATGCAAAGGTAGGATTGATTGGTTGAACTTCCCACGGACCACATTCGAGGGTTGCAGTAGAAAAACACAGTTTGCATATCTATATTTTGCAATCAGATAAATGAACTTACTTAGCTAAATTGAATATACAATATGAGTGCATAAGAGATTACTTTGCTCAACTATATTAATTCCTTTTCTATTTTGCTTTCATATACAAATTAGTGAAAAAACATTCATATTGCTACAGCATCGTGTGAAATTTTTTGTAGATTGTTATGTAGCAAAGTGAACTCATAACATCATTAAGAAATTTCTAACCTGATCTAGCAAAATATTCGATGTCTTGAAATCACGGTAAATGACTGGCTTCTTGGCTTCATGAAGAAAAGCAACCCCTTTTGCAGCACCTAGTGCTATTCTCATTCTGATAGACCAAGGAAGGGGAGGCAGTACTCCTGCACAACAACATATAATACATTAGTTATCTAAGAGTTCTATTAAAAATTCATTGAGAAATCCGTGACTGAAGAAATCAAAAGATGTTAACGAACAAGGTGTGACAAATGGGGGAAATATGTTGTATATGTAGTATAGGAGTGCACGTTGGTTCGCTCAAGAAAACACTCAAACCTCAAATTAAAATCATATAGATATAAGCTTAACAGCATTGACCAAAACATATAATCCACTATTCATGAATCTTTATTAACCAGAAAAAAAGGTCCATCTCATTTGCAAACAAGAACATAATCAAATCATGAGGATCGCCTGAAAAAATACTTGAGAAGAGATTGGACTCCACACTGCCTCTAGCCATGAATTCATAAACTAGAACTCGATGCTCATCTTCGCAGCAGTAACCAATCAACTTGACCAAATTTGGATGAGAAAGTTGCCCAAGGAATATAACTTCAGCCTGTAAACACCATATTGTTATAGCAAAAACACAGTAGTGAGACAGAACCAACAATTGAGTTATTGGCGATGGATACCAGCCATTCCCTATGACCTTGATGACTGTTATCACCATCATGGACCTTCACTGCTACTTGAAGGGGTTGCAGCCCATCCCTGAGATCTTCGCTGATCAAACCTTTGTAAACTCTACCAAATCCTCCAACACCCAAAACATTATCCTGCCTAAAATTCCCTGTGATTAGCTTCAGCTCACTGAAAGTGAAGGCTACGAGGGGATTTACTGCTGTATCCCGTCGCAAATCCTCAACTTCCTCAGGGTTCGAGGGCAATTTGCTACCTTCCTTCTCCTCTTGTCTCACAACATGGGTCTGGAGTCTTGGGCATTCTGTTGATGGACAAAAACAAGCTTTTACAATCTATGCTTCCTTTGGTGTATCTAACTTGCATCAGTACAGCACAAGCTAAAACCTGACTATTTGTACTAAGGCATAAGCATAACATATCAAAAGAAAACATTGCTAAATCTGTTTCCCCCAAAAGATACAAAGTTTATAATAGTTTCGGGTCAAAAATTCAGAAGCAACTTCAAAACTTTAAATACAAGGAAAACCATCTGTCTATTCCTTACTGCAAAAGCCCAGAGAACAAATAGGAAGTTTCTTTATCAGACTTAGCAAGGACCTAGTTTGCTCTTTAGCAAAATACCACAGCTTTGGCTACTAAAAATCAGTATAAGAAACAAAGAATCAACTCTCAGAGACAACCAAATCACAGAAGTTAAAAAAGAGGAGACCCACCTGACTTCGCATTGGATGACACTCCGTAGACGAATGTCTTCCCTCTGACCCAGCAGTTACCCATTAATTAGTACCTCCAATCCAGGAACTACCAATACAACTCACCAGGCGCGAGATCAGCTAAAGACGATCCTTTTCACAAGTAGGGTTCAGAACTAGGGTTGAGGACAGAGATAGGAAGGCGTCCACGACCAAAGCTCACTCCTTTCAGTGAAGGAAGCGCACGGGGCTGCTGCTCTTGCCTCGCTGCAGCTTTATTGCCGAATGCTTGTGGCGGGCCTCCTGTCGCAGACTGGCAGCAAAGTGGAGACGAGTGGGTGGAGCTTTCTCTTCATGATCCAGTAAAGCAATGATGGGGGAGGGTAGCAGTTGGATGTGGTGGACCGAGCAGCGACGTCCATGGAGACCCAACAGGTGAAGGTGGAGGAGGTAGTGGAGTTTGAGCTAGCAAAAGTGCGCATGGAGAAGTCGTCTTCGGCGTGGTGTTGTGGAATACAAAATGTCCATTTTGCCGTTTCCTTTGACCCAAATACACATGTGATCGAAGTGAGTACAGATACAGCCCCTTGCTAATGAAAGGAAAAAAAAAATGATGTGGAGCACACCAAGTGATTCAGTATCGCCGGCCCCGTGAAAAAATACACACAGATAAATCAAGATACAATAGATCCTAAGTGGGTTGGCATTTTCCTCTCGAGAATTGAATCTCACGTGCCCTAATACGACAAGTTATCATTTGAAAAAAAATAATATGAACGATTAATCCGATTTTATTGAAATGTTCTATCAATTATTAAATTAAATAAAAAATACTCACGATCAATAATTTAAAATTTTAATATTTTATAATTATATATTTTATTTTAATTTTAATTTTATAAATATATCAATTATTAAATTCTGAATAATAATTTAAATACATGATAATTCTTTTACTACATTATAACTCCGACCAAAAAATTATCATTTGAATATCAATTATACTATGCTCTTGGTCAAATTGAAATTCTTTATAAACAAAAATGATAAATAGAATAATATTGAATGATTAATATAATTTTATAAAAAAAAATTATTAATTATTAGAATAAATTAAAAAATATTTATGATAAATAATTTAAAATTTTAATATTTTTTAATTACATATTTTATTTGAAAAAAATATATAAATATATTATAATTAAATATTAAATTATAAATATTTGGATGATATAGCTGCACCGTAACTCCGGACTGGAGCCCTTTTTATCAACGATAGTGTGGCCGAAGAGAGAAAACTTGTATGATTAATCCTTTATCAATATTGTCGGATTCACTATAACATATTCAACGATATTCAAAAGATCACGTATTCAACAATATTTATTGATATTGTTTTTTTTTTCAATTTTATTGAATTTATTTATTTATAATCAATCCCTAATTCATTTCCGATAAAATAATAATTTCTTTACTTGCTTTTCTAACCAGCCCATCATTGCGCAGATTAATCTCCCTCTGTCATCGATTTAGGGTTTAAGCAACAGCGACACTCGGAAGCAATCGCAGTCTCCGCCTCTCCGGGCGATCCTTCCCAGTCCCAATGCGGCCTTTGCCTACTTCCCTTCCGCAATTTTTCCATTCTGTCCTCTTGATTCTTGCGTTTCCGTAGTCCGATGGCGGCGCGCCCCAATTGACGGAACCATGCTCCGCGGCCGAGGACTCGATCGACGAGGTGAGGTCAGCATCTCTATAGATTTCGAAGATGACGGCGCGTTGCCCTCTATGGAGAATGCGCTGCCTGGTAGACGTCTCCGGAAACTCATGGGAGGTGTCGCTGCTGGAGCGGAAACTGCCCGACAGCAATGCCGATGGGTTGTAGCTGGGTAGGCTCAAAACGCTCAAGTTCTTCGGCAATGATATCGAGGTGCTGCCGCCTGAGGTCGGCGACTTGGTGAAACTTGAGCGACTGCAGGTGAAGGTCTCTTCCCCCAAGATCGCTAGTGTCGCGCTCCAAAAGCTTTGGTCTTTGAGGGAGCTGGAGCTCTGCAAGATATCCCTAAGACTGTCAGCATTATCTATCCTGTCTGAGACATCCCTTCTGTGTATAACGGTAATTTTGAATGAAGTAACCTAAGATCTTGGAACTCAATTTTTGGTGCTTCATCAAATTGAAAGCTATTTTTGACATGGAGAATCTCATTCCCATTTTTTTTTAAAAAAAATAGGAAATTCACTGTAAAACTAAATTAGAATCCAATTTTGTATTTCTATTCGTATTTGTTATTTTCAATAAAAAATCCCAGATAGCTAAGTTTTCATACATAAATTCCTTTCCTGAATTCCTTATGATTAGAGATGCTGTTATTTTTCACAAAATTTTCTTCTGTGCAGGAATTGTATGTATGCATATATTTGACACCAATTTATAATCGCCTTTTATTTTCAGATATCTTCCTCCAGAGATCAGCAATCTGAAAAGGCTGCAGGAGCTTGATATCTCATTTAATAAGCTGAAGTACTTACTTGCTGCTATATCTGAAATTAGTTCTATTGGATCAATGAAAATTGCTAACAACAAGCTGGCTGATCCTCCATCATGTCTTTCTTCAATGGCTGGCCTGGAAATGCTCGATTTGTCAAATAATAGGCTAACTTCATTGTCTTCACTCAGACTCAGACTTCTTCTATGCATGCTCTTCGACATTTGAATCTTCTGGTACCACATAAGAGAAAACTTCTTAAATGTGCTTTTAGATCATGTTTGAACGGTGTTACTTGCTGATACTTGTTAAAGATCTCTCATAGTTTATCATTTATTTGGATTTTTTTTTCTAGTTACTGTATGCTTAACATGACTCCGTTCTTTTAATTCTTTTTCTAGTTAGTGTTATTCCTACCTTTTTTGATAATTAGTTATGAATTAGTTCAATACTAAGACGAAATACATGTAGTACCCAGACTTGGTCCCTGTAACTTTAGTTAATTGTTTAATTGCTACAAAGGCATGAAACATACATCTGAAACATGGTTGCAAGAAACGGACTGGTTCTATCTAAGACGTTTGCTTAGAATACATGCTTGATGGATGCTATACAGCCTACACTTGCCTTTCTATGTCTTGCATACGGTGATGCATTGCTTTTAAAAAAATCAGACTACTGAAAATGTGCTGGACAACCCATCAGTTTACTAGATTTTTTAGCTTTAACCATTTAACCGGATGGTTAAAAGAATTTAAAGAATAAAAGAACAAAAATATTGATCAACTGCTTCGGTCTTGTACTTAAATATCTACCCGACTAGATCAGTTTTTGATCCTTTTTTGACTTTTCGATCGAGGTCTCAATTAAATTAGGCATTGTCTCTGGACTAACACGAGTGCATTGGACTAACATCTCAACCAAATTAGACATTGATTCAGACTAACACTTATGGTTTAGGAACAATGGAGAAATAGCTTCTTACACAAAAAGATTGTTCGAGGGAATGAGTCATGATGAGGAAACATCCAGATCAGGCTTATCAATTTCACTAATTTAGGTTTGGTCTATGTATAGTTGGTATATCCTTTTTTCGCGTGCCATTTTCTTTATGTGTAAGACGTATATTTCTTACTCATCCGGTGCTTCAATGTCGTACTTCCACATTGAAAGCAGGAAAAGAAATCCATTGAAATATTATATTTTATGATTTTACTGGTCTGTGAAGCTGTATTCTTGCAACATTTAATATAACTGATACAACCATTTTCCTGTTGCATTATTCTATTCAGGTATGTTCCTCTTAATCGGCTTCTTGTGCCACTTGAAACTGAGAATTCTAACATCCCTACACCGCATTTTCCTTCTCTCATTGAATCATGAAACCAAGAGCACCTCCAGGCCAGTTATCCATTGCAAATTTGGAACTGTTGATGCTGCAGTAAAGGTGATTGCATATGAAATCTGCTGGTCAATAGTAGATATAATCTATATTTCCTTCTTGTCCATAGATTACAATAATATTTTTAGTAACTTCCTGAACTGTGCTGGTTCAATATTTAATAGCAGATCAGACATCCGCTGATAGAGTAAAGGAATTTGAGTGCATTCTTCTAGCTAGGGGAAGTAAGGATTCTAGGTGCTTTGAGGAATCACAAGCACATAGTGAATATTTATGGTCATCAGCTTTCTTGTAAGTGGCTTCCAGCACTAGATGGGAAAGAAGGGGGCAGACTGTTGCAATCTATCATTATTATGGAGTATGTGAACGGTGGCTCATTAAAGGTAGATCAACTTTTTTGAGTGCTTGTTTCTATCCTTCCTTCCATGATATTTTTTTGGTTAAACTGATTTGTTTATATTTTTCTTTGCAGAATTATCTAAATCATTTAAGGGAAGAAGGTAAGAAACATGTTCCTGCTGACATTGATTTGTGCATTGCCGATATTTTAAGAACAGGTGTATAGACAGTTTAAGAACCAAAGTAAATGCAACTTG
>JBBUKS010000113.1:13183968-13194914 GCA_038050645.1 Hedychium gardnerianum | reverse complement strand
AAACTACCTAAGTTCAAAAATTCTGAAAGAGACAAGGATAGTGGTATCTGCTTTCAATTAGTCGTAGATCGTGTCGAAGAGTTCACACGTCCAAACACTTATTCTGAATCAATGTCCTGTATCAAAGAACGTAAATTATCATCGAGTTTCACTACAATTCAAGGACTAAAATAAATCATAAATCGTTTAGGGAGATCCTAATTGGTTTACTCTAATCATATCTTCAAAATTAATTACAGGGCTTATGTCCAAAAGTTCTTTCAACCCCTTAATATTTAACATTGGTCATACCTAAAATCTTTTAACATTAAGCATACAATTTAGGCATAATCCTCACATCAATTTAATGTTTGTGTCATAATCCACGTTCTACGTGTATTTCCAAAATAATACTTCATAAAATACTGGGAGTTAAATTAATTAATTTTGATCAAAACTTTAACCATAAGTTATGAGTACGTGAGACTCTTTAAACTTTCAAATTCTAGCAATCATAAAGTCTATGATCAACAACATCATATACAACTGATCATAAAAAATTATGAATAACATTATACATCTATTTATCATGATAACCATAAACTTTATTTATTAATGGTTACAAAGTTACGAACCAAATATTCGTCTCATTTTCTCTTCCATTTTCTTGCTTGATCCAATATGTTAGACAACTTAAACCAGAATTTGATCGTTTAAATTAATCCATCACTTATCGAATAACTAATTACAAAATCTTTAAATCATGAAATTTCTTAAACCTCACGTCCCAAATAACATGATATCCAATAAGTCTATTTTTTACTTACTCACATCATAATCTCAATTAGTAGTGAAATTAACTCATAATTATCATGCTAAGTAAATTTAATCCATACATGGTATAACAACACAATTAAAATATCAAACCTTAAATTTCATATATTATACGAAGCAACTTCTAGTTATTCCTTCAATTCATAGCTTCAATTCAATAATCTAAATTTCAATTACAACACATCTACAAATAGAAAATCAGAAAGCAATCTATCTCAATTCATCCTCATACTCTGAACATCTGAAACAATCTAAATATCAAGGAATTTACTAACAAACTCTAACCAAACATTTCATCGAACACCTAATGTGCATGACTAAATTAAAACTAAATTACATGTCATCCAAAAAGATGGAAGTCAATTACATACAACTAAAATCAAGTAACCAACACACTTCACAACCACCGTAATCACTTACCTCACTAATTAGTAGTTATGACCAAATCATCCCAGCCCCAACTTCACCGGAATTAACCAACTCAATAGCTTAATCCTGTTTGAGTTGTAGCTGCCGCAACGCAACTGCTCTGGTTTGGGAAGAAAATGATCAAAGCTAGGGCCACACCGAACCGCAACAAGTCATCTCCACTGATCAATAATTGATCTAAACTAACACACCCAACTCGCTCACAAAGCAAAATCCCCTTACTTGTACTGATGGCTGGCCGGAGAAACAAGAGAGCAGAGGAGAGAAGGGGTTTAGCGGCAAGTGATGTCGAAGCTCTAGAGTTCTGGCCGGAACAGAGAGTGGCCGGAGTGACTCAGGTTTATTGTTGGGGCTGTCGGAGGAAGCATCGGTCGGCGACTGGATCTAGCAGAAGGAAATCGACTGAGGAGGAAAAAAATCGGGATGACAATCCGTGCTCGTGGCTGAAGGAAGGCCTACACGTGTGAGGGAAAGGGAAAAATCGAGAGGAAGAAGAGAAGGGCCGGCGGTCGGCGGTGGTTCGGCTGAGCAGATCGAGAAATCGCGAGGAAAGTGGCAGCGGTGAAGTCGGGAGTGGAGAAGGGCTGTCGAGTGAGGAGAAGGTTATTTCGAATTAGATATTAAATAATCTCAACTTAGGGTTTTGTATGTAAATCTTAGGTTAATTGAACTTATCAACTCCCAGTTTAAATAGAAACAACTTTAAATAATTTGTATAAATTAACTTAAATTTTTGAAAAAAATTCAAAGTCCCTAAAAATTTGTATAAGTATTTTTTTCTGGATTAATATTTTTATTTTATTTTATTTATCATATTTAACACAATATGAAATTAAATGCTTCTGATTTTATAAGTCATAAGTTTGTGATATTAACTAAACATGAGTGTTCTCATCTACACAACTATAATAGCTAAAGTAGGCCAACTAGGAAGTTGGAAGTTTTAGATCACATGGTCTTTGTTAATTTAACTGGTTTTGTGAGGTTTTTGTTCCCAATTCTTTTATTGAATCTTTAGTCATATATCACTTTGATTTCTCTCATTTGGAATTGAAAGATTATTAATCTGTGCTTGGCACTTGCAAATATGCCAATTGTTCTTTTTATTCACATAAGTAACCTCTTCTAAGGTGCTATGGCCAGAAGTCCAACTTTAACAGCATAAAAAATCTGTGTGCTACATAACCTTTGCTTTTAAGGAGTCACTAGTGAAAGCATTACACCGCAATGAAAAATTAAAAATTGAAAAAGTTAAGGGAAAAGAGTTATATTGAAACTATAATATAAAAATGAAGTGGATGGTTTAGAGGAGCCAAAAAAAAAGTGAAGATGGTGGACGAACTTTGCCTTGCCTCTTTTTCAATTTGTTTTTATTATTGGGCTCTTTGTCAAGGTGTCATTCCCTTTAATACTAAATGCCAAATTATAATAACTTATAGGAATTATTTCCTTTCCATTTTCTTCTCCATTTATGTTCTATATAATCCATTCCTTTAGGGGAGAAAAAGCTATATTACACCTAATATGCCATTAATCATTTCCCAAAATTCATCTTTTACTTGCCAAAGATCCAAATATGTTATGAATATTTATTGTTATTTAATCAAAGTTCTTTTTGGTATTTAATTATCACAATATTTTAAAAATATATTAAAATATTATTCTTCAACTAAAGGAAAATTAATATGCTAAAATGTATGTTTATGTCTATTAGATAATTCAGTTTATATATAGAGAGAGTTTTGATATTCTGTATATTTTATCCTATACATCCTGTGTATATTTAAAAAAAAGTTTTAAAATTTTTTTGATTTGAAAATTTTTGTATGTTTAATATTATAATCCAACTTTTAAATCTTAAAGACAAAATTTTATTGACACAACCGGTTGTTTAAAAAAAAAAATTGATTCCGACATCTGGATAAATTCAGGCGTCTGAATTCGGTGAGGGTCACCCACAAAATAGATGTGCAAGGAATTATATATATATAATTTAAAAAAAATATTAGATTCACTAGAGTCTCTCAAATACATCCATGAATTATACCAATTTTTTTAATAATAAATGCTTATATAAAATTATGAGACTTTCTAAAACAATTTTTAAGAACAACAATATATAGATTATGTTTTTTTTAAAAAAAGTTATTATATGATAAAGTGTCCTAAAATCTTTAATATTAAACTTAACTTCTTTCTCAATCCTTGCGTTAGAATTTTTTTTTTCCCACTCCTTGTATACAAATATTTTTTTTCACTCTCTAATGCATTCCGATTTACCTAATTATTCTTTTTTAAAGTACAAAAAATTCAAAATAAGATATAATTTATCTAAAATTTAATCTCATTTAATTAGAATCATCCAATCGATTTAGCTTAAATTAATCAATTAATATGAATTCCGAATCAATTGATTAGAGGAAAAAAGAATCGTTCTTAATTGAATAGAAAATATACTCGATTATAATTAAATGATATTGAATTTAAGAGTAATTATATAAAAAAATGAAAGAAAAAATTTACCTATAAAAAAAAATGAAATTTTTTATTCTTTCACGACAAATGGAAAAACATTTATCTTTAATGTGATAAAAAAATATATTAAATTTTAGTTTAAACATGCCGAATGAATAAATTATTTTGAAGGAAATTGAGTTTAGTGTTAGGGAGTTTAGAATAATTTATCCTTATTGCCTTCCCTAGATTCCCTCAAAATAGATTAAAAAAAAAAACCTCAAATACTTCAACAAAATGAAATAATAATTAGTATCTAAAATTGATGACGTGGCCATCTATCTTATTTGATTTTGACTAAAGTCAACAATATATCTAAGAGTCAACAGAGGAACCATCAAAGAAGCATCAAAGAATAATCCTAATGCAAATAAAACGCTAATAAATAAATGGAAAAATACAAAAACTATGGAAAGCATTCGAAATAAAATTGATAACATGAACTTGAACTTTCCTTGCCCACATTCAACCGATGAAACTAGACTTAAATTTGTCCAGGTTCATCCCGCCGACCCCCTCCACTAACAGCTCCACTATTTCATTTTAAACTATAAATAACGCACAAGATTAGACGCAACATTTCACCCCCAAATCCAAATCGAAGAACAAAATAAAAATCCGATTTTTATCGCCTTCTTTTTTCCTCCTCCATGGCTTCCATTGCTGCCGCCTTCGTCGCCAGATCCCCAATACCCGCCTCAAATCCTGCCCACAATCTCATCTACCCGCAGCTCCTCCCAGGCAGCCTCCGTCTCCGACGCCGCCTTCCGCCGGCCACCGCCTCCCCTCTCCGCGCCACCCTCGCCCCCTCCGTCGCATCATGCAGCTTGATCGAGCCGGACGGCGGGAGGCTGGTCGACCTGGTCGCGCCGGAGGGGCCGGCGCGGGAGGCGCTCCGCCGGGAGGCGGCTCGGTGCCCGCAGATCAGGCTGACGCGGATCGACCTGGAGTGGGTGCACGTTCTCAGCGAAGGGTGGGCAAGCCCTCTCGGCGGCTTCATGAGGGAAGCCGAGTTCCTCCAAACACTTCATTTTAACTGTCTCCGCCTCGGAGACGGCTCCGTCGTCAACATGTCGGTTCCGATCGTGCTGGCCATCGACGACGCGCAGAAAAGGGCCATCGGCGACCGGCGCAGGGTCGCGCTTGTCGACGCCCGGGACAGGCCTATCGCCATCTTGAGCGAGTAAGTTCAACCTATCAACATCCCTCATTTGCTATATTTATTAGATTTTTTTTTGTCTTTTTCTGAACCGTAAAAAACATTTTTGTTCTTGATATTGGTAATTGCTCGATGATTAATTGCTACTAGATGCTCAAGTATTCTCCCTTTCGTAGATCCAATGAATTGCTACTCTGCTATTTAATTAATCTGTTCTTGGAATTGAAAAATAACTGTGCATGGTTCAATTAATGAATCGGGTTAACACTAAACCAATAGATCACTGAAAGTTACTTGCCTCTAGTTTATGTGTTCATGTGACTTTTTCTGGTCCTTCTAATTTCTACAAAATCTAGAAAATTTAGTAATGCAGCAGTTGTTTAAGTTTGCTATATATGTAACTATTCAGCTTCATCTTTGTTGATCATTTTGTCTGCGGTGTACTCGAGACTTTGTTATAGGTCAGTTCCATAGTATCAATATGTTGACTAAAATGGTGTACTCGTGGCCTTGTTATAGATCAACTCTATAGTATCCATAAGTTGACTAAAAGAGACTCGTATAAGAGGAAACATGCTTTCGTTCATGTTTTAAAGGTTTATGATTAGTTGAAAGTACTTAGGATTTTGAGAAGATCTCGTGATTTTTGCTACAAAATTTTCTGACCATGAGTTGCTTTCTAGAGCTACAACATGTATTTTACAGTTTCTTATTAACTTAATGTTACTGAGGGGGCTCTCCTGCCTTCTTCATTTCGGAAAAATACCCTAAATTATAGATTCATCTTTTAGCATTTCAGAAATGTTGATTCATGATCCTTTGTAGTTTTCCATTAACTTAACATTAATATCTCTTTGTTTCCAAAGAATCCTAACTTATCATCACATAATTGCTTACTTGTCTGAATTGCAATCTCGAGTATGAGAATGCACTCACTTAAGGAGATTTCTGAATTTCTAGTCTTATTCAAAATTCGCTATGTATATACCTTAGAAATATTCAGCTTTGTGAATGTCTAGCAACATTATAATGTTATCTAGATGGCATAGAAACTACTACCCATTTTCAGACTTCAAGCTTTGTTTTCTAGGCTTCTTTATGTGTAACTTCACAATTTTCTTGACCATGTATTTTCACTCTACTGATATCTGCATTTGAAATGGTATTTGTTGGTCCTCTGATAGATATATTTGTTGAGCATTGTGTTCTAACACACTTACATCATGTACCGAGGAGAATAAACACTGTAAAGTTTACATTGCTTTGGAATTTTAGGATCTTATTTTTTTGTCTTCTCGTTTAGCATCGAAATCTACAAACATAACAAAGAAGAACGAATCGCAAGAACATGGGGTACCACTGCTCCTGGGCTGCCGTATGTCCAGGAAGCTATAGCAAAAGCTGGAAATTGGCTAATTGGTGGAGACTTGGAGGTTATAGAACGTATCAAGTATAACGATGGTCTTGACCAGTATCGGCTATCACCTGGTGAACTCCGTGCAGAATTTGGCAGACGCAATGCGGATGCAGTATTTGCTTTCCAGCTGCGTAACCCTGTACACAATGGTCATGCCTTGCTCATGACCGACACTCGTAGACGCCTTCTCGAAATGGGCTATAAAAACCCTGTCCTCTTGCTTCATCCCTTGGGAGGCTACACAAAAGCAGATGATGTGCCACTTTGTTGGAGAATGAAGCAACATGAGAAGGTTAATTGATACTACACGAGAAGCTTCATCGTGTTAAGTTTGCCTGTTTTTTGCTTATATTCCTTTATGTTTTTTCCTCGATAGGTTCTTGAGGATGGCGTGCTTAACCCGGAAACAACGGTGGTTGCTATATTCCCTTCTCCTATGCACTATGCTGGCCCAACTGAAGTTCAGTGGCATGCAAAATCTCGCATAAATGCCGGTGCGAATTTCTACATTGTTGGCCGAGATCCCGCAGGTATGAGTCATCCCGTGGAGAAAAGGGACCTTTATGATGCCGATCACGGGAAGAAAGTCCTAAGTATGGCTCCAGGTCTTCAAAAGCTAAACATTCTGCCATTCAAGGTATTTCACAGTGGAATTCAGAAAAATCGCGACATTTGTTGAAGATTACTTGCTTCTTCTAAATGTTTTGCTCTTGATATGAATGAATTCAGGTTGCAGCCTATGACAAAACACAGAAAAAAATGGCTTTCTTTGATCCATCAAGACCTGATGATTTCCTCTTCATATCTGGCACAAAGGTAAAAAAAGAAAAAAAAACTATTTGATCGATATCATCTCCTACTCTATGGAATCATTACTAATCCCTCAAATTTGTCCATAGATGCGAACTCTCGCCAAGAACAGAGAGAACCCACCAGATGGTTTCATGTGCCCTGGCGGTTGGAAAGTCTTAGTTGACTACTATGACAGTGTGGCTCCGCCCGAAGCCAACAAGCTGCGTGAGCCTGTTCCAGCCTGAACTGTTCCTCGCGCCATGAAAGATCGAATGGACTCTGAAACTGCTGTGTAAAATTTATGTGGCTTGATTTCTTGTGTGCCAGACAATGAAGAAACTCAATGAAGCTTAGTATGTTGTGTGCAATGTAATTTAGAAATTTGTAAACTTGTGTGCTAGGGTGGAGTATGATGACAATAAAATTATGTGCAGACAATGCGTGTTGTCAGATTTATCATGCCTTTTCATTGTTTCAACCCTGTTTTTGATGAGATCTTTATGCATTATTTTGTCCTCTGTGCCCTCGGAGTTATGGTGTAGCGATAGAATATTCAGGTTATTATTCAGATATAAATTTTTTATGACGTATTTGTAAGAATTTTTTTCGAAACGTGTAATCTAAAAATGCAAGACTTTTAAATCATCCGCGACATCGACCAACCAGGTCGACTCCATTTGGCGATTCAATTTTAAACAAGTTTGTTGAGTTACAAGGCGCCAAACAGAACGGCTGTTACGTCATATTATGCAGACAGCTGGCGACAGGTAGTTAGCAGTTCGAGCTGTTTCGATTAATAGGCAGAGCGTTACTGTTAGGTTTACTTTGAGCCGTAAAAGAAATTGTTCAAAAAGCTATATATCTACTACGATATCGACATGCCTAACTTTCCATCAGAATCATTGATCTCCATGAACACATCACCTTGACTAATTGGCGATCCATATCCTGAATACCATTTCACCATCTTCATCCAAGTGGTGCTTGCTGGATGACACTCACTCCTTTTACTTTCATTTTTCTCTTTCTTTTCTTTTCTGTGTTTTGGAGTCTTCATGTGTGTCCTTATCTCGTCACTTTTTCCACTTTCTTTTCACCACCTCAATTTTCTCGCTAATTTCTGCTTTTCGAGACTTTTCTAGTCGAGTGTTAAGGCAAAATGCGCCTCTCTCGTCGAGCACCCAACAACAAACCCCACAAAGCTTGGGGGCATGGGTTTGATTATGAACTCTTCACTTTTCAAAGATTCCAAGCTGTCTTCGGATTGAAAATAATATCCAAAATTGATAATATTAAACACGATCTAAAGTTCTATAGTAATGTGTGTTGATCAAATTTAAATTCCAGACTAAACTGGCAGATTCATAAAAATAAAGATGGAGTCAATAGATAAGTCGACAGACATTGAAACTATGGCTACCATTACTCACACCACATCGATTACCAAGAACAAAGCTAAAACAAAAAACAGCAATCGCAACTCGCCCAGTCCAACTTTATCATCACAATTCACAAGCAGATTTTTTTTTTTAAAGAAGAAAAGGGGGGAATTAGTTAAAAAGGATGATGAGTTTTTGTAATGGAGTTCATATTAGCAAAGAAAGCAAGTAATTCTTGCCTGTTTGGAAGGACACATTTCCGGCTGCCGGCGTCGCAGTCTTTCCTGAAGTATATCTGGTGAGCGGTGACCAAATCGACATCGGTAACCTTACCGCCCTCCTTCTCTGCCTCCACCGGATCAGGGTTTCCCTTCTCCTTTCGCTTCGCGAGGAACACGAACCTCTCCTTCCTGTCGCTGTGGCTCCGCCCGACCACCAGGTCCCGGATCCGCCACCTGAGGGAGGAGGATCCGGCGGATCGGCTCTTTCTGCAGTGCGAAGACCCCGGATTCTTCGCCACCGACTTCGGCGCCCACACGCAGTAGCTTCCCGGGGGGATTCCCTCGAGTTCATGGGACAACTCCGCCTCCCGCTCTTCGACCAGGAGGCGGCCTAGGGTTCCCCGCGACGCCGGAGCCGACCCGGCCGAGGGGGAGAAAAGGAGGGCTCGATCGAACACGGGGTAGACGGGGCGGATGAATCCGTTGGAAAAGATCTCGTCGGCGGTGACGTCCGGGGCGGCATCGGGGTCCTCAACCACGAAGGAGAAGTCGAAATCCCCGTCGTCCTCGTCCTCATCTGACTTATCGCTGCCATCGACGTCGACAGAAGTCGGTTGTTGTTGTTGTTTCGGGGAAGGAAGGGCGCCATCAAAGTCGGTCGCGGGCAACACGTTCTCCTCCTCCGCCGCCTCCGGCGACGGCGTAGCTAGGGTTCCGCCGCGTCTCTCGTCTTCTCCTTCGCCGTCTCCGTCCATCGTCTCTCTTCGAGGAGAGGAAGGAGTGAAGAGACGACAAGCGGCGGCGTTAATAAAGGCGGAAGCTCCCCGAGTCGCTTCGGGCTCTGCTTCGCCGCGTGGTCCGTCACGCGCAAACGGAGTGGCTGGAAGACACAAAATACCCACAGGTCCACGTGTCTCAACCTCGATCTGACACGTTGCTCGCCTACAATCGTTAGGTGGTAGCATCATCGAAAAAAGTAAACATAATTTCAATTTAGTCTTTATGTTTTCATTATATTTCATTTATAACCTTATCAGTGTATTCTGATTAAATCAAAGGGCGTTTAAGGCAAAACCTTATAATAAAAAAAAAATCAATTAATCTATTTTTAAAATTATGAAAATATCAGAAGAAGAAGAATAACACTATACTTTACTGATCGATAATTGTGGAAAAAACCACATATATCACTATTTTGTGTTTATCCCTTTTCATTTGGTGGATGACTTGACAAATCAACTTTCCTTTAGACAATTCCAAACTAGTCCGCGAGTGTCAAAATAGTCTTCTTTCTTTCTAGTTCTAGACTCCAACTTATCAAATAAATTATTTTAATTTGAAATTTGTACCATGTTAATAAATTTAGATGAACATTTTTTAGAATGATTTATTATACAATGGAGTTGAGTTTGACCTCGCCTCTCATGAACGAGACTCATGCTTGGAGTCGTTTTAAGTTCTTAGTAAATCAAGCGATTTTTGACTAATTTCTTAAAATATCCAAAATTGCACGTCAAAAGTGATGATTAAGTGATTAAGAAGGTTATTATTTTTTTATTACGTAGGCAAAAATCCAATGGGACGCGATTGGTGACTTTAATGTGACAATCTTATACAATAAATGAAGCTGCGAACTTGTTGGACGGCCGGCAGTCAAGGAACAATTTTCGCCGTACAATTGTTAGTATATATATATATATAAAAGATATAAACTATTACAATGATTATTTTTAAATCATTTATTTTGATGGAATCGCTTTTAAATTTGGTATAATAGTTTTAATAAAAAACTATTATAATAGTATTTTAATCATTTGACTACTTTTATAAATTTTAATAAAGTGCATCATCAATAAACTCTAATTGCTTTTTAAATGTATTTATTTTTTAAAATTTTAAATTTATTAATCAATTTACCAAATCATAAAATGCACACCTACCTAACTATTAATAGAGTTTCGTTTTTACTTGAATGAACTTAAAAACCTCTATTCTCTCCTCTCTAAAACTTTGCCAACTAACTATAGAAAATAAATACCCCTCTCCTTAATCGCGAGCTCGCATTCATTTGCGATCACTTGTGGCCATTTACAACCTCAAAATCATAGCCAAAATGTGATCTAGCTTCAAGCTCGTAGTCACCCAATTGCAATTTGTCACGATCACATGGCTACAAATGCTCATGTTTCAGTCGCGAAAATCATTGCATCTATAATTTTGTA
>JBBUKS010000113.1:13171598-13183868 GCA_038050645.1 Hedychium gardnerianum | reverse complement strand
AACCATTAACCCAATATCATAATCATTAACCCAATAAGCCTAATCATCTCATAATTGGCTCTTAGGGCTAATACTAACACGATCATGTGGATCCCATTTAGGATGTCTTTTATTCGTGAGTGTAGTTGACTAGTGGTCTCTCCATCTAGCATTTTATAGTTAAATAATTGATTCAAAAGTAAATTGAGCTTTGTTACCTTAGAGTCGTCCATTCCTTCGTGAAGCTCGACTAGTATGTCCCATAGTTCTTTGGAGTTCTCAAAGGGACCGATCGAGGTGAGTTCTTGCTTTGTAAGCTTGCATTGAAGTGTGTTCATTGCTTTGTAGTCGATTGAGCCTTCTTCTTCATTTTTGGATTCCATTTATCTAAAGTCTAATGGTTGTCCGAGTTCGGTTGGTGCTAAGTACCCCTTTTTGATACTAAACCACATGTCGATGTTAGATTTAAGGAACCACTCCATCCTCCTTTTCCAATAGCTAAAATCGTCTTCGTTGAAAAGAGATGGATGGACGGTACTATACCCTTCTTGATGAGACACGGACATTCTTGGAAAAAAATATAGACTAGAAATATTCCAAGACTTGGTCTTGGGGTAAGTAGAGCAGTGGAAAGAGAATAACTAAAGAATGCTATAGAGAGAAAGGATGATCTTTTTTTAAAGAATAGAGAAAATATTTTAAAAGGCTCAAAAAAATGTTAAGCTATTTCAGAGCAACAAAGATCTGATACCAAATGTAAGATCGAAGAAGAAGCGAGAGGAGGGTGAATCTCGTTCGTTTAAAACCATTTCTTTTCTTCTCATTTTGTAAAACTAAATCAAAGTAAATAGCAATGAAATAAGAAAATAATCACAAAGACACAGTCAGTTTTACTTGGTTTGTAGTCTAGCGACTGCTACTCCAAAGTCTACGATCCTTAATTGTTTCAATGGGCAATCACTATAGCTCTTTTCTCTGAACTCTTTCGGAGAAAAGAAAACTCATACAAATATGAAGGATGATAGTAATACTACTACTCTCTCCTTTTAAATAAATGCAAGTAATAACGAATATACCGACAATAAGAAGTATAAATTGAAGTGTCATTGTCGAAGCGCCTCTTGACGTCATAGTAGGAGCACTTGCACGCACAGTAGCAAATGAGAGTGAGATGAAACAATGTGAATTTTGTTGCTGAGCCTAAGATCCCGAGGCTTCTTTTATATCCATTATCTAGTCGATTGATACCTATTAGTCGCCCGAACCTCTATCAGGTGACTGAACTCTGCTCTCTTCCTTGTTTGCTCCGATTTGATATGGTCAATCCTGTAAATCATGTTGATCAGTCGACTGAACCCTTGATCAGTCAACTAAACCCCTAGGGTTTTCTTTTCATGCATGATCCGATCTGATCATCTTCTCTTTCCTTCTTTGTTCAGTCGACTGATCCTTTTGATCAGTCGATTGATCCTCTAATTTCTCTTTTTTCTAGATCTGAATCTCCCTGCACTTATCCACCTGGATCAATTGAGTTAACCTCCCTGTTTAGTCAACTGAACACCTCGGTCGATGATAACTTTACTTATTTGTAAAATAAAGTTAGCACAGAAATAATACAAATAATGATCCTGCAAAACAGAGTTAGATAATAGATAATAATATGCAAGAAGATAGACAGATAGGACTGTCTTAATCTCAACTTAGAAACCTCCGTTGGTTTCTTCAGTTGGATCATCGCTTAAGGTTTGTCCCTACTAGGACACGACCTCACCACTTCACTATAGGAGCTTACCTCAACTTATCCGTCAAACATTTGGTCCTCTAGACCTATTTGTGCTTTCTCTGCTCAGCATATGATCGTCCTGCCAGAGCTTCCTTCGATATCTGGTCCTCTTTGACTTATCAAATCAACCTTGTAGATGTCTAGTCCACTTGACCCATCTAGGCTTCCTTCCTAGTTTCCACTATCTAACAAGACTTTCATTGCCTAGTATCTGGTCCAGCTGACCTACTGAGACTTTTCACTGCCTAGTAACTAGTCAAGCTAACCTACTAGGACTTTTCAGATTAAGCAACCTGCACATATGATCAGTCCATTAGATCACAACAGGACTTAACTTTGAACCTTTGATAACATCAACATAGGTTCAATTCTGGTTCAACCTGCACCAACAAGAAGCATGCAAATGCTTAAGTTGATATGTTGGTGCTAGAAGTGTTACCCACTCTCTATCAGAATCAGAGGGATATTCTTCAATTTATTGAAGGTCATTTATCTCATGAATGTCTATCTTGATTGAGCATTTGACGGGTTCTATTTTTAGATTTATCCACTCTAGCGGGGTGCTTTCAAACGTGTAGATCATGAATGTTTCTTCTTCTTCAAGGGCGTGAGCTATAATGTTGCCCAATTTCTTTGGGAAATCTTTAACAAAATCCAAGTCGTGTACCCAAAGTTTGTGTAGTAGTCCATAATTCATTAAAGTAAATGGTGTAATAAACCTTCCTCTTAAATTTCTTGGGACATATTTTTCAAAGTCAATATTGGCTTTTTGAAGGAGTAAATCAATTGACATTGACAACCGTATTTGTTTGAGTCTTCATAAGCTTTGGAAAGTTTTTGATATTTCAGTTTATAACTGAATTCAGCTTCTTAAATAATTGTCATACCTTCAGGAGGGCTTGATGGAACATCTTGAGTATTTCACATAAGTCCAAGAATGTTTGGAAAGTCAATCTTTCTGCCATACTTCGAACATATGTAGATATGTCTTATGGGATAGTAGTAGGGAAACCTAAAAGCATTGATTCTAAAGCTCTCTATTATGAAGTTTTAACTGCTTTTTCTTTAAGTTGGGCCAAAGGTGAGTAATTGTGCCTATGAGTAAGGCTTGAAGGTTGTGTGTTTGTGTTTGTCTAAATAGTGGTTGCTTGAGAATATTTTTTTTCGGACTGAGTTTTTCCGCCTACCTTTAATAAAGTGCTTATAAAAAAAGTTAGGATATATTATTAGCCTAGCAGAAGTAAATGCTTCATCTATGGAGTGGAAACCTTTATAGGATGGTTTTTCATACCCTTATATGACTATTTTAACTTCTTCCCAATCATAATAAACTATTGCTTGTTCTCCGAAAAAAATTACGTAGCAAGAGAATTTCTTGACTTCTGGTTTTTGTATAGCCGTCAAGAAGTAATTGGATAAAACATTGATTATAACTATCTTGTAATTGGAACTACCTGATATTGTTGGAATATTCCATATGTTATCAAGCAGACAGTTCTATATATTGTCAAGTTTTTCTCTTGAGGAAAAATGAAATTGATCCTCATGTCTTGTAAATTGTTGCAATTCTTGGTTGCCAAACCTCATGATTTTTATGGCAAAAGTTTTGACCTTCTTCTATCTATCCATTCCTAAAATATCTAGTAGTGAAGTTTTAATGTAAAAGTCTGGATAAAGTATCTGCTAGGAAATTATTTATTCTCTTAATATGTTCCCAATGGGGTTTTAATCCTCTATTTATAATTCTATTCGTAAATTTAAGCTATCTTTTTCTTCTTAAACCTTTTCTTAGGCCCTTCATTTGTTGACTATATTTTACTATAGTTTCATAGTCTATTCATATGGTAATTTCTTGTTTGCTACAAATAAATATCACGAATGCATCAAGACAGTAAATTACGGCTAAGATTTCGTAGTTCAGGGAGGTTAAGTGGACTTTTTCTTTGTATTTTTCTGAAGCATATCTACATAGAGCCTCAGATGTTTTGAGGTTGTATTTTGAAGTTTTTCTTAATAAGATTCCTCTCCATCCAGATTCACATCCATCGGTTTCTATTACCATGTAGTCTGTATCTAGTGAAAGTGTTAAAAATGGTATGGTTTTTACCATTTCTTTGATTTATTTTACTAGGTCAATATCCTATTGGTTAAAGTATTTTTGCCCTATAGTTGAGGTTTTATTATACAGGGGTCCACTGATTTTTCCAATGTTCTTTAAGTAATGTCTAGCATAATTAAGAAGTCCAAGAAAAGCTCTTAAGGTTTTTGTCTCTTTCATTTTATCTAAAAAAACTAGTAATTTGGTTGTAATGTGTGGTTAAAGAGTAATTTTTCCTTGTCTAATTTCTGCTCCGAAAATTCTATATGTTTTATAGCCAGTTTCATTTTCTTCTAGAGACTATTAGTCCATGTTTTTCAAACAGATTGAAAATAATATGTAGATGAGCAAAATGCTCATCTTTGGTTTTCGAAAATACTAATACATCATCAATGTAGACGCAAGTGAACATAGTAACATTTCTAAAAATATCATCCATTTTTCTTTAAAATATTTGGGGTGCTACTTTAAGTCCAAATGGTATGACCAACCATTCAAAATGTCCCTCTAGACATGAGAAGGTTGTCCATTCGATAGAGTTAGAATGCATTTTGACTTGTCAAAATCTTAATTTCATATCAAACTTAGAGTACCATTTTGAATTTTATATTTTGTTGAGTAGTTGGTGTTTATCAGGTATTTTATATTCGTCTTCTTGATAATTATTATTTAGTCTTTTGTAATTAATGACCATTCTTGATTGTCCACGTTTTCGCTCAACTCTTTTATTTACTCTAAAAGTCAGGCTTCTATGTCTAGAGGTGGATCTTTGGATTGCTCCAAGATTTAATAGTTGTTTAATATGCATAGCACATTCTTTTGTTTCTCAGTTGGTATATCTTAAGTCATGCACCTTAATAGTAAGATATAGTATTATTATTGCTAATTTGTAATATATTTTATCTCTTTCCCATTACTTGGTAGGGTTTTCCCCTATGATTTCTAATTTTTCTAGTTTAGATATCAGGGAATCTAAGTCTGGTTGTGTATTTATTAACTGAAGTATATATGTAGGAGAAAGTAAAACTTTAGGTATTTCCAAATCTTTGGTATTGATATTGTCTGTGAAATTTTTTAGATATAGGCTTGTACACCCAAGTATTGCTAGTTTTCTTAATATTCTTGGATGACTAGTGAACAAGAGGGATCCTGGGTATTTATCAAACAGGAATTTTTTCTTGGACCAGTGCAAGTTTTTTTATTTAGTCTGATATCTGGAGAACTAAAGTAGAGGGTATATTGGAATGTTCCTGAGTAGAAGGATTAGTAGTGGAAGGTGCATTTGAAGGGGCATCACCACCTTACGCATGGTGGAAGGATAGTCGGAGATAATGTGAGTGGAAAGGAAAATAGCATAGTCTTTAATAAGTAAAAGGGCTCTATCAAGAGCAATGAAATAGTTAAGTCCCAATATTAAGTGTATATTAGGATATAAGAGGGGCTTAATTCATAACTTAGACAGAGATAGGGGTGTACTAAAAGTATCACAGTTATTGTAAAACGTTAAGTGTATATTAGTAATGGACTTAGTACATAACAATTTTTGACTGTCAAACTAAGTATTAACCAATGGTTAAGTAGCTGTTTTAAAAAGTAAGGGAGGTAAAATACCTAAAGTAGTAGCTTCATCTATAATGGAATTGATAGCTCCACTATCAAGGAAAGCATGAAGTGTGAATTCAAGGCTATGCATATTGACTAAATATCGTACCCTTATGTTAGTGGTTTTACCCGTATTACAAATACTGGGTGTTTTTATAAAGACCATATCCATATATGCATTTGGCTCATTGATCATTAAACCTTTTCCTCCATTATCGAGTTGTGAAACAGATGATAGAGTTGGCTTAAGACTAGCAAGATCTGTTTCTATAAGATTAAGTCTAGTTTCCAAAACCTGTACTCGTGTTTCAAGAAGTAAATTTCTGGTACTACCTCTTACTTGAGGTGTTGTGGGTATTGTAATATCAAAGGTTTGTTTTAGACATAAGTTACAAATTTGCCTTCAACAAAGTTTGCATGTGCCGCTTTTGTCTATGGATGGGTAAAATCCATATAGAAAACATGGAACATTATTGGTTCCTATTTTTAAATTCTAATCATGAGGACATTCAGATTGGTCAGTTCATATAGTTGTGTGGGGTCAGACTTACTGAAACATTAAGTCTATATCTTTAAATGAGAGTAAATTATCCCATTGATCTTCTAAGTCGACATAGTCGTATGACAAGTATTCATTAGTCATTCCCTATTTCTCAACTACCCTATTTGAAGTTTGGAGAAAAGAATTTACAAGTTTATAGTCAGAGGGAGATGGTGTTTCTTCCAAATCATTTACTGATACAATGGAATAGATAAAAGAGGTATCTGAAACATCAGATTGGATTATACTAAATCTAAATTAGTACATTGGACTAATTTAGCTTCCCAAGTATATAAGTTATTCTTTGTTGGACATGCTGAAGACAAGTGTCAAGGTTCATTATATGCAAAACAAGTGATGGTATTTGCATATGTTTTCCTGGGTTTAGATCGTCTAACATGTTTGTCTTTGTTTAGATATGATTTCTTTTCTTTGCTCTTTCTTACGTAATAAGTTTTTTAGACCTAAATTTGGGTTTGGCGGCCTGAATGGTTGATTAGGTCTTCTTCTTTGCTTGTGTTGTCTATGTTGATTTACTTCATATTGTTCGAGAGTGTAGATTTGACTACAAAAATCATATTATTGATTTTTTAGTTGTTTCTATATTTAGATGTAAGTACATTATTCTTTTAGTATTGAGATGATGTGTTATATTCGCACTCCTAAATTATCATATTGGGATGCTACTTTCTTGTCTGTCTAGGCCTTATGGATTTATTTACCTAAGTTTCCTAGTAATTTACTAAATAGTCGTTCTCCTAATTCAGAATTACAATAATTTTCTAAAATTGTTGTAAGTGTTAGGAAATCATTATAAAATGGTTTTATTCAGTTTCAACTAAAGAGTTGGAGTTGTTCTAGATCTCTCATGATTTTTCTTTGTCTTAGATCTAGTCCTATATTGACATCTCTTGTTATTAAAAGCCTATGAACTGTATAACAAAAGTTTAAAATGTTATTTCCTTGTGATGTTATGTGAGCTATTTCTTTTGAAAATTTTATCTTATAGGCTTCCCAAGCGGCTCTTACTACATCGCTTAAGTAATTTTCTCCTATTCTCATCATGACTTTTCCTATTTCTATATCAAGTTCATGTCTAGCTTGGTAATTTCTTTGGACTGAGACAATTCATTGTTCTAAGTATCATACATCTGCGGATCATTATATTCTGCTATATTAAGTAGTACATAATTCTTTCCAATGTATGTAATCTCAAGTGGTCTCCTTTTTCCTGTGGTTCTAAGTAAAAGATTATTATTTGTGTAAGAAGTTATTTCTGTTCTGGGGGATGACCTTATCCATAATCCTTTGTTCCCATTGGACTTTCGGGATACCTAATTGCTAATGTGGAGCTGTTAAAGATGGTCTTGATGTTCCATTAGACTTTCTTGGATCCATGAGATTAACCTCCTAGGGTTATTTTCTAGAAATTATATTTTTGTATTCATTGAAATATAATTCCCAATCTTGGTTAAGTTTTTGTTGTTGTTTGTCAAAGTTTTCAAGTTTTATTAAATCTTCTAAAGTTATATAAGTTGTCATTTCAGCAGGGATATATATGTATTCATCTAAGTCATCAAAAAAATCTTGTTGTTCCTCTTGTTGAAACATACAATTTATGTTGTTGTGGAGTGTAAAAGCGGGTTAGCTAATTGAAGGTGTCGTCTTCCTAGTTATTGTAGTATTTGTATATTCTCTTCCAATATTAAGTTATCTTCCTCAAGTATTTCTATGTTCATTAAGTTGAAGTTATCTTCTTTTTCATTATCTTCATTCTGTGAAGTGGAAAGTTTATAGCAATTAAATCTTATTATAAGGTCTCCATTTATATATATTTATACAATATTGATTCTGTGAGTTGTAAGGTTTGAGGGGGGGTGCCTAAAGTTATTGTCCATTCTAATCCTGCTAAGGTTTCGGATGAGAAATCCCTTGGTTTGAGGAAATAAATTTCTCTTGAAGTAAGAGCTTCAATTATATCGTTTATTTGTCCTTTAAAACTATTATTAATCTGAGTCATTTTTTTTTTTAAGAAAATGATGTCAATTTGTATTGTTATCTTTCTTAAAGTCTTCATATCTTTTTGCTTTGACTATGATTTTGATATGTTTGACAAAATCTTGGATTGTCATATTAAAGTTGGGATAGAAATATGTTATTCCTATGTTATTGTTCATATCGACTTAAATAAGTCTAATGATCGCTTTCTCTTTATCTGAAAATCTAGAGTTATATAAGACAAGCAATACTTTTCCTCCTATGTTTTCCTAGTCAAGCCTCTAAGGCCAAATATAATTAGTCCTAAATGAATGTAATTATGTGTTCGTGTAAGAAGTACTCTTGCTGACTCTTCAGTCATAAGAGTTAGACGCTTTTCTCCTCCATCAGGAAGGTGAAGAGGTTGTGTTCTATGATGATGGAATAGTGAAGTAGTGAAAGAAAATCTTCCTTGGTTATATAGTCTTCTAGGGTTTAGTGTATTTAGTTGTGCATTGTAAAAGATAGTAAGATCTCTTTCAACGTCTACTAGTTCTTCTAGTCTATGATTAGAAAAACTATTTTGTCTTCCTGTTATAATATTATCTAGCAAAGAAGTTGTGTTAGTTTTTGTTCTTTCATTTATTGTTATGGACGAGTCTGCAAAAGTTTCAGTCTGTGTTCTTGCCAAGCTCATTGTGTCTAAGAGGTATTAGTTAAGAATGAATAAGTTTTAGATTGTCGTTGGGGGATTATGTTTCCTGTAGATAGCTTGCTTAGGTCTTTAGTTAAATTGTCTATGCTTTCTCTCCATTCTGTAGCCTTTATTGTCTTTTGAATTTGTGTTTCTAGTTGAAGGAGTTTGTTTTCTACTATTGTAATTCTATGGTGTAATGATGATAATAGTGCTATTATGGTATTGTTTTATTGGATTAAAATATGATCTACTTTTCTAGTTACTTCAAGATTGCAGTATCCATTATCTAAAGTCCTTGAAAATTGTTTAGGAAAGTCTAAAGCTTCTTGATAGTAGTTATTTTCAAAGTTTAATTTGTTCATTTATATTTAAGTTCTTCGAGTGTAGTATGTAGAATCTTAAATTCCTCTGTTATTTGGGTTTTATTTGTTGCAAGCAGTTCTTTAATTTGAACTAGAACAATTTTAGATTGAAGTTTAAAATTTTTATATTTGTTTTCTTCAATTAATTTAGACAGATTTCTTCAATTAATTTAGATAGGTTTAAAATCTCTTTTTTAGTAGGGATACTAAGTATGTCACGCCCCGGAGGTATACTTATCCGGCAAAACTAATGATACCCCCCTTGTGATAATTGTAGATACAACATTATACAAGTCCACATAGCTGGTACAAGCTAAAACCCATGCAAAATAACAATATCCAAATGACAAGTATAAAAACATAACAAATCCACTCAAATGTAAATAGCATAGACTGCGTGCCAGTATGACTTAACATAACAGATAAAATGACCAAGATAAAGTACCAAATGGAATCCAAATCCACACATGTGTCCACTTATTACAAAACAAATCCAAAAATCAAAGTGTAATGAAAATGAAATAAGAAGTAAAACGAAAAACTCCCGACGTGACATGGGACTAGCGGACAGAACCTCCAAGCGACACCACATATCATCTATCTGATACTTGAGAAAATTAAACACAATGGGATAGTGAGTCCAAATGACTCCACGTGTATAAGAAGATAGTGCATGACAACTAATAGTAAGGAGATCAAAGGAATATACAGTCTCAAAGGAAATATCTACCAACTGAGAATAAACATAAGTATGTATCAACTACCTATATATGATCCTGCTAAGCTATGTATAATACAATGAGTATCGATAGGTAATGGTCAACATGGGTACTACACATCATAAGCATGTACAAGTGCAAGTATCAACAATAGATCATCATACAAGTCAGCAAATAACTCTATTACAAGAAATACAAATGACCAAGACACTTAGCTATCTAGCCATGGATTGCAGGAGAAACGCTCTACTACGAATAAGTCTCATGGGAAGACAGGAGATATCTATCTAGCTACGGGCTGTGGGAGAAACGCTCTACTACGAATGAGTCTCATGGGTAGCCCAGGGTATAGCAATCAGTATCTGGAAGAGAAATGACTCAATCACAAACAGGATGTATACAACAAAGCAATACACAAGTATCACACAAATATAATAAACATAACATAATAATATAACCATAGTATATACATATCCATGCAATGTATACAATCACAACACACAAGGTAAACTATCTAAGATACACACCATACACGTGTGTAAAACTACCTACAGTACACACCACATGTGCATACAACTATCTTCGGTACACACCACACACGTGTGTACCAATATAAATCATGGATAATCAAAATGAGACTGCATAGATATCAAATTGATTAACTCAAAGATCAAGCAACCATGTATCAAATTCAGGAAAATGATAAGAATAAAGATAAGGTAGTAATGCTACTACTCCAATCATAACTCATGCACTAAGGTCAATGTACTAAAGGAGACAAGGAAAGAGATACCCGCCTGATGAGTAGGTTGTACAAAATATCTTCATGTCCGAGAATCTGCTTCAACTCAGAATCCTACAATCGAAAATACAACATGTAACTAAATTCCACGATATGTCTAGTAATAGTTTCAACCTATTTATTAACCAATATATAAATTAGTTGATATAGCCAATTAAATAATCTAATTACTTATCGAAATACCAACTTAACCATTAAACCGATTCACACCGGATCGCTCATCTAACTAAACTTAACTAACCAATTAATTAAAGGAACGAATAGAACCAATTAAGTAAACATGTTTGTTACCCCTATTCCACAGATTTTCCTTCGGCGATGGGCTATTTGGCGGTGCTAGGGTGGTGGCTCCGGTGATGAATGAGGTGGCTCCGTGAGATGGCTTCTGGATCCAAAAACTATGTAAGGAGATCTGGCCAAGGTGACCGGAGAAGGGGGAAATGACGGTGACCATGGCTGCGGCCTGATAGAAGTGGCTACGGGCTGGGGGGCTAGCTGGTGGTAGCTGCAGCTTGGCAGCAGGGCAACAGGGCTGGCCATAGTAGTCCCGACTAATCACCCTCGTCTGGAGGCGAGGCGTCTATGGGTTTCGAGTTGTGAACAATAATCGTGAATGTTGTTTTTGGTTTAGGATGTATCTAGGCACTTTGGAAGGGTGTTTTCTTCAGATTTGCTTCTCATTAGTGAGCCTCACCTATTAAGAAGCAATAAGAACCATATATCTTATTGTTCAAGCTTTATCCTGACTTTGTCAGGTCTTATAATGAGATTTTAGTAGCTCTTGTTTCCCAACTTAGTCAGCACTGATTTTACAAGCTTAAACCATGAGATAGTTACATCCTCTTCCGGGTGATTTCTTCATATTTGCTTCTCATAAATGAGCCTCACCTATTAGGATACAACAAGAACCATATATCTTGTTGTTCAAGCTTTACCCCGATTTGGTCAGGTCTTATAACGAGCTTTTAGTAGCTCTTGTTGTCCAACTTAGTCAGCACAAATTTTACAAGCTTAAACCATGAAACAGTTACATCCGCTTCTGGATCTTTTCTTCAGATTTGCTTCTCATTAGTGAGCCTCACCAATTAGGAAGCAACAAAAACATATATCTTGTTGTTCAAGCTTTACCCCGACTTGGTCAGGTCTTATAACGAGCTTTTAGTAGTTCTTGTTGCCCAACTTAGTCAGCACAGATTTTACAAGCTTAAATCACGAAAAATAATAAATCAAAATTAAAATTAATATTGAGATACTAAACCTTATGAAAAAAATTATTTTTTCGTAATGCATAAATAACTTATAGAAGAAGTTGACGACACCACCCTCGCTCTCGTAGCTGTCGAACCTTCCCAATCCCTCCATCGTGCCCTCAATCAAGGGCAGCATGACGTGGGTTTCAACCCCACCTACAACCAGCTCTAGACACTCATCTATGGCCTCACTCACCCATTCGCCAAGGACGACGTCGGCCCGGGGATGCGAAATCGCAAACTTGAATTCGATGATGATGCCTCCCTCGGAGATAAATCCGCAGACGAGTTTGCCCACTCAGACGATGACGAGCCTGGCTCATCCTCTCCAGGCCCCGCCTCTAATGGTTGGGTCACCTCTTCCGGCGGACTATACGACATGGACGTCGACATCGCTGTCCACCAGATCGTTGGGGACAAGAAGTACTACCCTACAACTGAAGAAGTATACGGCGAGGTT
>JBBUKS010000113.1:13150334-13171498 GCA_038050645.1 Hedychium gardnerianum | reverse complement strand
TTATACTTATTCATTTGGCACTGATCTAAAAAAATGTAATAACCATAAACTTTGCCTTCTTCTTTAATGAAATATGATACAAAAAGTTTCTTTGTCAATCATCTCATAATTAGCTCTTAGGGCTAATACTAACATCATGTCCCACTCGAGTATCTGCATTATTGGCCCAGCAATTTGGTCACTATTGAGCATATTGCTTCCACTTTATATATCTGTATCTAATATGTAAAACTGTCAATTACATAAATAAACATACTTTTTAAAGATAAAACGCCAAAAGCCATCTCAAGTGGAAATATTAAGAATTTACAAGTGAATATATGCATCACAAATATTAGATATATTTATCGAATGAAATTAACAAAAGGACAGCAGCAAAAAAAGAATAATAATTATTATTCACTGTACTTAACGGATATGGCAAGAAGAAGGAAAAAAGATGATATGTGAATATGGAGAATATCTGGGTTAAATAGTTAAGGCAGTCTTGTCATCTCTTCCTAAGAGAATGAACAGACATTCAACATTATTAGAAATGCCGAGACCCTCTATTAAGGAAGATATTACTTGCTATTAGCAGTTTTTGAAATTTTATAAACCCTGCAAATTCATGGGGAAATTCATCCTTTGCAGGCCATATCCCTTTAAAAGTCAGTGGAGCAAATAATATATAAAGCAGCAGAATGAAAAAATTTATTCTTAATTGAGGCCTTGTCGGATTCGAGAAGGTTCCACATAAGAAATCTAATTCTAACCTAACTTGCCTAATGACCAACAGGTGTCTCTGCAACAAACTGCTGATAGTTTATAGAATCAACATGTGACCAACAATGTTAAGAAATAGAACTCTGCTGCAAAATGCTAAATACTCTGCTCAAATTTAACTGATCCCTTCTTATTACATCCTTTTTTCAAAGGAGGAACAACCATATGATTCACAACCTTCAAATCAAGGACCACATATACCGTGCATGGCCAGATCAAAATGATTTAAGACCACAAAACCATGGGCAACATCGATTACCAATCTGTCATAATTATATGGTTGGAATATGTTCAATCAGCACAGGATAGGAATCTACAAGCCACCTACCACAAAAGGAGAGAGATGTTTTAACATCCAAAATGAGGATAGCTTTACCCTCCCACATGTTTAGTTGAGCATAATGATAATACTAAATAACGCAGGAGTCAGTCTCAACTTCTTAATCACTCTAAAAAGAAGTAGATTCAGGAGAACTGGCATTACAAACTGCAGTGTGTAGGTATAGATATTTCCAGATGATGGATCACGAATGCCCCGCAGGTATTTGATTCGGCGGTCCAACGTTGACAACAAGCTCAACAACACCATTTGCGATGCGAACTCATCTAACAAAACCCTACTTTGTATTAAATCGAAATTAGCCCGCTCAAGATTTCACCAGAAATATAATCTAAGTCTTAGATCTGATCTGAAGCATTATTGTCCCAAACCGATGAAAGCTACGATAAATCGAAAATACAACTGATGGAAACATATCGATCGACTAAAATAACACAAAGTAGGGTCAAGGATCAAACCTTTCTTGGCCTGCGGTGTCCCAAATCTGGGCCTTGATCACTTTATCCTCGACGCGGATGCTCCGGGTGGCGAACTCGACCCCGATGGTGGACTTGGACTCAAGGCTGAACTCGTTGCGAGTGAATCGAGAGAGAAGGTTGGATTTTCCGACGCCGGAGTCACCGATGAGCACCACCTTGAAAAGGTAGTCATAGTCGTCATCTGACCTGTACGCCATTCCGCGATTGCCACAACCACGACCACCTCCGTAGACGCAGCACCGACGAATTCTTAGCCGTGAGAACGAGATCCACGTCCTCTTAGCAACCGGAGCTCCCGAGAGATCTTGCTCGGCGGCGCCTCCGACCCAGAAACGAGTAGGAACAATGGGAACGGACTTTCGATGGAGAAATGGCAACTCTTCGAGGCGGGCGGCGTGGCGTTTCCTTTTTGGTGCTTAAATATGGCAAATAATAACACGTTGTTATCATTATTATTTATTAATAATATTATTACTAATTAAAAACAAAAGCTTTCTTTAGTGTATTTTTGTTCAACAAATAAACCATTTATTGGCTAAAATAAATTGCTGCAACCATAATTATAAACAAAAAAAATAGAATGGGAAATGTTTCGACTTTTAAGCTAATTAGTTGAACCTACCTTGATTAATCAATTCAATTATATAATTACTAAAATAATATTAGATTTGTGTATGTAAGTGTAAAACAAACATCTTAATCAAATTTAAAACCTCTATGTTAGGATACGTAGAAAGTTAAGGGGGATGAATAATTTTGATTGTTTTTTCGGATTTAATGTAACGAAAAGATTCAGAATAATACTAACACTTAGATTTATTTAGTCGATGACTAATCTAAGGGTCCGACTCTCACGATCTCATTTACTGTGAAATTACTCATTCTCGAAAATAATCCGAAGGCGAAAAAGCCTTGTACAATCTCGATCACCAGAAATATAAGTACGAGAAAGCAAATACAATAGATACAATGAAGAACCTTTGCTTTTGATGTTTGTTTGTAACTTGGAATGCCTTTTGGTGATAGGAAATGCAATAGCAACTCTTCTCTAAACACCCAAGAACTGACTGTAAGCTTCGTGCTTCAATCCTTCGCGAAAACGTCTTTTATCGTGCAGACCTGGGTTTTCAATCGATTGACCTTATTCCCAATCGATTGTCACATCAGATTCAGTCGTTCAAACCTACGTAACGATTTTTTTTCTACTTTCCCAATCGATTAGTGAGTCATATCAATCGATTAGTTAGCCTCTAATTGATTACTCAATCAATTCAAAGACCTTCTGTTTACTCAAGAAATAGACTGAATCGATTACCCCATTGATTCTCATACTTTCTGTTCTATCATGAAAATAGCCTTAATCAATCACCTGATCGATTGACCAGGCCTTAATTGATTGCCCAATCGATTAAGGTCGCTTTTGTTCTCTTGCGACAAACATAATATTCACTCGCGATTTTCTTCTCCCAATCGATTGACAAAACTTTAATTGATTCCCAACCTTACTGTGTACTCGCGAAAAAGCCACTGTTTACTCGCGATTTTGTTTTTCTCAATCGATTAGCCAGAGACGTCAATCAATTGGATTATACCTTAATCGATTGCCCAATTAATTACAAAATCTACTGTGCACTTGTGATTTTTACTTCTTCCAATCAATTGGCTTGGGCTGAATTGATTGCTTGAATCGATTCAGCCACTTGTTTCCTTGCAAGAAACTCCTTGTCAATTGATTGCCCCTCCAACTCTTGTCACATGTCAAGTCTTCTTTGACCCACGAAGACTTCCGATCACGTGTCAAATGTTTAGCTCTCAGCTGACCCGCCTTAGACTTAACTTAATTCCCAACTATGTTTACCTAGTCCCACTAAGACTTCTCTTTTGTGACAAGTGTTCAACTCTCAATTGATCCATCTTGGACTTAACCTAATTTCTAATCAGGTTTGCCTAGTCTCACTAGGACTTTCAATATCTAACCCCGCTAGAACTTCCATTGTCTAGTTCTCAACTAAGTCTTCCATTTGCCTAGTCTTACTAGGACTTTCATTGCCTTGTTCCTAACTAGATCTTCACTACCTAGCTCAACTACTAGGACTTTCATTGTCTAATCTCACTCTTGTTTCCAACTAGGATTTTCATTGTCTAGTTCTTAACTAAGTCTTATCTCTTATTTAACTTCAATTAGGACTTTTACTTTTTTTCAAGTATCCAATCAATCTTGATTTACTTGATCTCTTTCTCACATATTGTCTAAATATCGAAACTTAAACTCAAACTATTCTAAATTTATTCAACTTGATCAATCTTAATCCAAAAATAATTGCACCAACATTCGATAGAGTTAAAAATTTAAAACGAACTTAAAGACGAGCCTTGAAACAAAATGGAAATGGACACACAAATTGATTGTTAGTTTTATGCCAGTGGTATGATCAAATTAAACAAATATGAATTCAACAGAGTTGAGTTGGGCACGTTTGCATTTATAATTTGCCAGAACAGTTTGAAATTAAATCCAAATATTTTAATTTGAATATTCAAATTAAAATAAAATTTATTCCCTTCGTTTCAGTTTTACTTTTTAAGCTAAGTCGATTGATAAATAAAATGATTCTTTCTTAAAGTTTAGACCAGTTGGTTAGACCCCACAAAAAAACAAACCCAAAATGATCATACGAGTTAATTCTTTCTCAAAATTTAAAGGAAAAAAAGGAATTCGGCAATCTTATTCAAGTTTAAAACCACCTTTAAAATCGAACTCAATCCAAGATTGAAAGATCATTTTGATGATCACCTTTATACCAACTAGTATACTGGAAATTAGGTAGTCCGTGTGCTCAGTAATTAGCTGGTATCTGTTTGGATACAACCAACAAACAAAAAGAAAATTAGTTTAGCGCTAAAAAAACTATAACCACGAGTACATTTCCAAGTAGTGCTTGTGTTTAGAAGCTTGTTATAATAGTTGACTCAAAATCGTTCGGCCGTCATAACAAGTGGCTGGGATTCCTGGCGCTCTTTAGTGAGATATGGCCCCCTTCTAACGGCTTCCTGCAACTGAAACAACAACATATCACCAACTTCACCGTCTCTGCTCCTATGTGTTTTATCTGTAGTACAAGAACTCTGTTTTATTTATAGCACAAGGGCTTTGAATACTAAGGCATACCTTTCCTGCTATGTCGGCAAAGGCAGCATCATGGAGCAGATTTGACGACAACAGAGCTTTGCTGATAGAGACACAACATTCATGTCGAGCATCCATGCCTAGTGATTATTGTAACATCCAATATTGGAGAATAATTTTTCATTCAATCTTAAATCATATTAACGCAATCACATTGAGATGAAGATGCTAATCTATGTAGGAAGACAAACCATTTTTTGCAGTCTCAATCTTTGCATCAGTCACGATATTGATAATCTCTGGTTCTGAGTAAACCTCTGTCAAACACCAACGCCGAGCAACTAAGGCAGAAACCAATCTATATCCCTGTGGTTGGTTAATGAGAAATATTAGCGTGGAATTTAAATTAATTATTTCAGCGTTATCATAGGTTCCAACAAATCGGAATAACATGCAGAGACTACAAGATTGCATAAGGGTAAGGGCAAATCAGACAAGTTGTACTGTTTTCTTGTGCAAGAGGTTAAAAAAAATAAGGAAAACAAAAACTTACAGCCAATCTGATTTCTGGTTCCTGTTTTAGGGCGGAGAGAAATAATCCCTGCCAGCCAAATTTTAAATAATGACTAAACTTCAACAAAACCAAATTAGTAGATGACGCAGGCAACTAAAGTAAAATGTATCTCAGACTCCATGTTGTGCGATTATGGTCAAAAAATGTTTGTGAATAAGTATAGTTCCAATATACAAATAAACTCGGACAGCATCACTTGGAATTCTGCTCCACCACACCATAGAAGAAAATTAGAATAAGTGTGATATAATATGAAAAATGTGAAGAAGAAACTAACTGATGGTTTAAGCTTTGGTGTGTTTGCAGCAGCTGTATAGATGAGACGTCTAAGATTTTCTTCAGCCTTATCATCCAGTACCCTGCTATTTTCTGGTCGGTCAGCTCCACATATGGTAGCCAGAGCGTGCAAACCAGCCTGAGCAACATATCAACCTCGTGATGAAACGAGAAAAAAAAAATAACAAACAAGACAACCACAGAGCAAAGGAGGCAATTCAGACATAATTAGCTTATCACTAAGACCGGTATGTAAATGGCTAAAAATAAGTAATCAAACAAATCCTTTTCTTGTAATTGATATAAACTACAAGATATCATGACCAGTGCACCAAGAATTAATTGGCAAATCAAAAAGAAGGGCAAAAGCGAAACCAGCTAAGCAGATGCAACTTATTATAGAGTAGCCTATAGTTTACTGGAGTAAAAGGGGAAAAAAATAAAACTGTTTTCAGTTTTCTGCTTCTAGTTTTGATTTTCCAGGAAAAAATTTGGAAATCCAAAAGAAAAATTAAAAGACATCTGCCATCAACTATAACCATTTAAATTATTTTTTATAATTTCTCCTTTCAACTTACCAGTAAGGAAGAAAAGAGATACGGGTATTTAATTACTTCCAAGTCCCCTCTTATTTTGTTTCAACTTGAATCAATCAGAAGTAAACACAACACATGCAAGATTACCCACTCTCGATTCTGTCCAAGTAAACAAAATGTACAGAAGTGGTGGAAGAAAATAGTGTAGTTCTTTCTTTTCTTTTTCCTTAAGATAACTGTTCCAAAAACAAGAATTACCTAATGATATAACTTATTCAGTATGTCAGGTACCCTTTAAAAAACAAGATATGAATATACTTATGGAGGGAATGAATTTTTTACCAGCTGTTTGCCTCTACTATGACGGTCAAAAGCAGACTCTACCACATGGGCCGCTACAGAAGATGAGCTTGTCAGTAAGAGGTTTGCTCCTTGATTTGCTGCAAAAGTTATAAATAGCATATAAGACTTCACACATCGAGATGACAACCTCTTTTTCGTTTCTTTTTTTCTTTTCTTTTTTTGCCAATAAAGAATCAGCACCAAATCTCTGTACTTCTTCTATTGTCTATGCCATTTTGGTGCTACTCAGCACCAACTAAAGGGCACGGCAGTAAACTTGGTGCTTTCTTTGCTTGATAAGAGGAATGTGGAGGACCAAAATGGGAGAGAAAATAGGTGATATAGCATGAATATGATCTTCAACTTCTTTCCTCGACAAGAGGAACTTGGAGAACCAAAATTGGGTAGACAATAAATGATATAGCATGAATGAGGTCCATGATTGAAAATAAAAGTAATGCTGATCAAATTAATGAAAATCAGCTTAACCTAAAATATAAGCATCAAGTTATGAACATCAAATTTTCTGAATTACAGAAAGCATCTACTTACTTGCTCCCATCATGCCCAATGCTTCCAAGGCACTTTCAGACTCATCAGTATTTTGACTACCAAGTACTTTTAGTCTTCTATCAATGGCCTCAAGAAGGGCTGTAACACCTTAAACACAAGTTCAGGAACAAGATTAACAAAATTGTCAGATCTTAAAAACATGGGCTGCTTATGTTCGTCCTCCCAGATAGATCCATACGAGCACAACTAATATGAAGAGTGATTCAACAAGAATAAATCATCATATCTAACAGGAAACAGCAAACTGTAACCCTAGGCCTAGACATAAACATAGTAGAAATATAACAAGTTTACCAATGGTACAGAGTGAGGTGTTTTACTTGATATATTAACAGCTACATAAGCCTCAGATGAAGAGAGAATTCTTCCACTAATCAAAGCTGCTCTTGATCGTAAGATTGAATCAACTGATGAATTGCTGATACAAAGCGAAAAATTTCAGACGAAGTAATGATGACTAGAACCTAAAGGAAAAACATACTACTCATACCTGATTATATTAGTTAATAACTGAAATAAAGTGGTCCTCAATAAGAACATGCTACTGTGAGGAGACTCCACTAACTGAGCAAACAGAGAATCCAATAAATATCCGACTAAACAGCTACATGCACTAGTATGAAACAATGAAACATCAATTGACTTTGGTACAAACTAGAGTTGATTGCATAAACACATCAACAGTCAACACATTGGGCTTCTTTTCTAGGACTGTACTAATGTATGCACAAAAAGAAGTACAAATCTATTTCTAGTTTAATATAACATATTCAAGCATAAAAGAGAGAAATTATGACAAGGAAATAAGTAGAGGAACCCTGATATCCGAGTTTTCAATCATGACACATACCTCATACAAAATCTCCAAAGCACTCAGAGTTGCCAACATATCATTCCCATTGTTGATTTCTATCTCAAACAAGTTAAGTAGGTTTGAGCTGTAAATTGCAGATGCTACATTGCTAGAAAGAGAGAATAGCTTTGCCAAGAGAGCTAAGATTCGTGTTCGTGCCTAAATCATGGAACAAAAACCAATCATAAAAAACACTTAGAGAAAAATTTATGAAAAGTCAAAATATCAGCAATGTACCATCCCATCACGATAGGAAAAGAAAGGAAATGTTAGATTTCAAGCTATAGACAACTCATAGGAAAAGAAAGGGAATGTTAGATTTCAAGCAATAGACAACTTATAGCATGTACCACAAAATTAGTATGATATCAGAATTTAAAAACTAAATAAGAGAAAAAAAGTCATCGCAGAAAGAAATTAAAGAATCTAAATTAATAGGTCACTCAGCGACCAGTGCTTTAAAACATTACGTTGTAAAATTTAATTTTTGGACAAGATGATAGGATTGAAGCTGAAATTCAATGTGATTGCTACCACACTAAAATAAGTTCATTGTTTGTATTAACACTCATCGGATTAATGCTTGGATCCACATACAGTTGAACATCAATATCACCTACCATTGATTGGTTTTGTACCTTGTTAGTACCATATAGTAATTTCTAATTGATTGAATTTGTAGCTCAATAATATCATACAGGAATTGCTATTTGGTTTATCTCAGATGATGAATTTTCATCAGCCTTGGTGCATCCAACATTTTAGCTTCTCTTCTCTGGTGCTAATTTAGTTTACTCTAGCATTCTTCTATTGCTGATATTGAGCAAGTGATGAGTGAAAAACAAATTACCCTTGCATCATGGCCACAGATAGTTGTCCATCTAGCACAGATTCAATTGGGAACCAGAAATATACATGGTTATATAATAGAAGACTGAATAATTTATACTTTTCAAGGAAATTATAAATTTTTTAGTTTTGATAATTGGTTCTGAAAACACAGAAACAAATCCCAAGCAGACATGATTATAAGGTTAAGGAACATATCAGCTATATTATCATTGTGAACTGTGAGATTAAGAGATAATGTGAAAATATCATGAAAATTTTAGTGAAGAGCTGCATAAAATAAGTGACTAGGAAAAGGACACTCAAACTAACATAGAAGAAGAAACTTAACTATATATTAAGAAGACAATGTAGCAATACTCTGAAGTAGAAAAACCTCATATCTTGCTATTGAGTAAATGGGATTATGAGGTATTGCTGTTGTATTTGATGTTCAAACTAACAAAGAACAAGAAATTTCTCTGTACAGAAAGAAAAAAGTGGAATACCACTGAAGAAGACTGGGCAGCTATATTCTTGATCAATGAAGATTCTTCACCATCCATTGGAAAAATGATGCTCTAGGCAATTCATGCAATGAAAATGAAGAATCATGTTAGTTCCTAATAATACGAACATTTAACTTGAGTAACTAAATTCAATAACTGCTTAGCTTACAATGCCCTCCGGAAATTTAGCAATACTTTGAATTGCTCCAAGAGAAGCTGCTGAAGTTTTTTCATCTCTGCCTTAAGGAAATGTGTATTAGATGAACGTCACAAGGGCAGACCGTGAAAAATGGCATTTCACCATGCATCAACAATGCAGGCATACGTTAATGTTGCATAAAACCAAGCATTTCAAAACTAAAGGGACAAATAAAGAGTATATAGTTAAATTAAACTCTCCTGTCATGCGTATCTTAGCTGGAGAGATCCTTTCACTATTTTCATACAGAGTCAGTAGAAGGCTTCGTATTTTCTCTTTCATCTTTGTGTCACACCAAACAAACTCACAATTGTCAACTATACAGCCTTATTAAGAGTACAGTCACAATTATCAACTATTCAGCCTTATTAAAACTATACTTACAAAAAGTCAAAACTATGTATTAATAAATAAGTAAAATATGATGTGAATGGCTTAAATTTCACAGATGCTGACCAGTATAAATCAGTATGAGATTCATGTCCATGCCATGCTGGCAAAAATCATGAAATTCTAAAAATAGCATGCATTATATACCAATACTCTCCCTCTAAAATGGTATACTAATACAGACAGTCAATTCATACCCAAAACATAAGCGCCTACAGCAAGTATTGTACCAAAATACTATCGCAGTAAAATTATGACATTGAAGAATTGAAAGTTATGATAAAGCATAAAAAAGAATCTGAATTCATAAGTCAATTTTAAAAAAATAAAGTGTATTATCAAAATAATGTTCCATCTTCCAAGCCCCATGGTCAAGTCATCCTAACCCAGTTTCAGAACAAGAAAATGACAAGAAAATAAAGGAAAGTTTAAATATGCTTACCCATCAACTAAGCAGGTCAGCAGAAGTGGATAGATATTATACTCAATAATAACATGTAGAGAAGAAGCCGTATTGCTGCTGTTCTCCAAAAGATAAGATACCTGGTAAAAGAAGTAGAGGGAGGGTTATTACTTAATTCTTTCCATGTAATTTAGCAGCGGAATACAGACAAGAAAATGATATGATCTATATCAAGTTTAGTAAAAATATGAAGTAATATACAGAAGTAACAGCAGAAGGATATACATTATTCCAACAAACTCTGAAGGATACAGTTTTGTAAGGCAAGTATGCCTATAATGATTCCAAATTTCCAATATAGTTTGCCTTAATGTTTTATCTTTAATGATTAGCTTTGCTTTCTATTTTCATTTGAAGCAGTACTTTATAATAGGTTTTAGGATCAAATCATATCATAACTTAAGTACATGGAATTGTCAAAATATTTTTTATGTGAATGTTAATAGTACCACAAGAATAAAGAAATAGGGAGAGGTTTATTCATTACTGCCATAGATGTCACAATGCAAAGACAAGAATAACTGATGCAGTAGAGTTTCAATTTTTAAACTTTTAATTGATCGTTATGGGTGTTTCAGTAATTGGGAATGTTCATAAAGTTGAATTAACCAATAGCACCTAGTCTAATTCCCATAAAACAAGATCTTCATTGGATATGGTTTGTCCAACTTCCCTCCACTGCCCTCTATCTCTCTCCCTACTGTATCAGCACTGCTAATCACAATCTGAAGATCGAAAAGTTCAGTAACCAGTACCATAGAAGCAGATTATGAATTAACAATTTATATTATGCTCGGTGCAGAGTTTCTACAGGTGTATCCTCTATTCAGGTTCAAGAGAGACATTTTAAATGAATGAATCATTATTAAAAAAAAAAACTATGCTTCTAATCAAAATTCTTGTTCCTACTTTCACATATCAACTTTAAGAGTGTGTTAGCAAAAAAATATGCATATAAAATTTCAAATGCAACAAGGGAAACAAATTGTTTTCTTTAAAAAATGTAACAGAAAATTGTTCCCTTGCTTTTTCAAGACAAATCAGTAACAATAATTGGAAGTGTTTTGTTATACACGTACTGCTTTGCAAGACAAACATCTAATAAACTGTGAATTTGCCTGAAGCCCTGCTTGTATAAATTGCTGAAAAACAGAACATGTAAAACAGAAAATAATTAATATGTAACTATAAAACTAAAACAACAAATAAATGGAAATTTTAATGAGAACATTTGCACTAACCTGCCAATCATAGTGTTGTGAAAAACTATCAAAGTTTTCTGATATGAAAAGCTAATAGGAAGCATAGATGATTTAATCCAACACAATAATCAAGAGTCATTGGAGATGCTTCTAGAAATATCTTCCTTAGTTAATCAGTTAGAGCAAGTATTGTTTCCTAAAGTGGAACCAGCTCTAGTGTTTAATCACTGGCTCCTATTATCTTTTTAGTGTATCATGTAATATAGACAATAAATAGCAATGTCACAAAAAAAAAGAAATTTGATTAGCATTAACTCCAAATATTGTATGAGTCCGAAGGAGATTGTATTGTTCTGATTACATAGCACAATCACTTCTAAACTCAAGATATAACGTCTAATATTTGAAGCTCTTCCACGTACATTGAGGACAAATATGGCAATCAAACTGTGAGATCAACACAAACGGAAGGCGTGCCAAGGTAAAAAAGACATGAGTCACTACTTACGGAGTAGTCTGGGAGCAGAGAAGCTCCGTAACTTGTCCTGAATAGTTTATCCAAACAAGAAACAAGAGTGTCTTCAACTCCATTCACATCTGCATTCCTTTGCAAAACACTGCAAAGACGGAAAGGATAAGGTTATTCAAAGCTAATATGTGCATATTCACAACGACAGCAAGATAACGACCAACGTTCACCGATTACAATTCAATGCTAAACCCTATCACCCAAATGAGACTCCCAAACAAAAAAAAACACGAAAACGACAACATAGTAAACAATCACAGTAACGAAAGCCGACAGACCAACCTTAATAATACATGAAGGGGGAACCGATCGAGGAACTCCTTGACAGAAGCATCGTTCTGCAATCCTAAAGCAGAAACCAAATCAAGAGAAATCGAAACATGATCTGACCGAAATCGGATGAGTAAGAGAAGATACCGGGATAGGAAGCGAACTCGGAGGCCGCGTGGAGAAGAGGAGCGAGATCGGAAGTCAGATCTACTTCCATAGCCGCACGAATCGAAGAGTAGAGGCTACTTGGGGAAGAAGACACAGCGAAGTGGAAACCGAGACTCCGCTCCTCTCAACCTGATTTATATAGACACGCCCAGGAACAACCGACTCGCAACGTGGCAAACAGATGGGATAGCCACGTCAAGGACCATCTCAATGTGGAAGAGGTAGATGAACCGGACGAGCCGGACCGGGAGGCCTTCTTATTAATCTTCGCTTAAGCATTAATACACTGATGCTAAGCGTTTCGCCTTTTGCCACAATTGAGTGATTAATTAATACCGACTAGATGATAAATATTTAGTTTTTAGAATTATACTCTTCTGAAAAATGGAATACAGTATTGTGCTTACACAAACACAAACCACGAGTAAACTGAAGGGTCGAAAGAACGTTAACTAGAGTTGGCATACAAAGCCTAAACAGATTTAAATTCGTGTCTGGATAAAATAATAGCTAGTCTGAGCTGACTTTTGAACTGCATGTTTGCACAATTCTTCACTCCTTTTTAACTTTCAGTTTGTTCTCTCAAGCGACGGATAGTGCTCCTCACAGTCACGGCACTAGCAGTGCTATCAAAGAAGAAGAATAAAGTGTGAGCAAGAAGAAAGGCATGGCCAAACCATGCAAGAGTAGGATTCTCATACTCACTTCAATGTATAAGCACCGCCGGCCTTGACCTTGCCACAGTCCTTGCAGCCCCAAATTCCAACTGCCTTTCTTTTCACAGCAAACTATAGAAAAAGGAGAAATGTGATTAATCAGTCAATGGAATGATGCTACATTCTAAGAAATCCTCAGTCAGAAGTTTATACCCAAGAGGGCAATCAGCAGCTAGCGTGATCCTATAATACAGACATGATTGCGAAGGGGTTGGAGGTCATTAAGGAGAGAGAGTAGCGCATGAGGAAAAAGAGTTCCACTCCAAAGGAGAGCATGGGGAAAATTGACTTCCGATTGTCTCGAGTGGAACTCATTTCACCTCAATTTTCCGTTGAGCATGTTACACCAAACACATGAAAATGAGGAAAAAACTTTTTAAAAGAACAAATAATTTATGCAAAACAAATGAATCCTAAATGTAACATTCACAAACTTCTTATACGATATCAAGAATAGAAGATTTCTTCTTGGGAATGAATTTCAATGCATAAAAAGAACATAAATAAGATGGTTGACTTTCAAGGTTACTCAAAAGCAGGAGCAGAGCTAGGTACAAGCTAGTGGAGTGAATTGATCATAAAAATATTATATTTGTGCCTGAGACTGCAACTTAAAAATATATTAGTCGCAGAACATTTTCAATGAATTGTCTTGATATATGATTAAGATTTCATCAATATGAATTGCCACACCCACTTAAAAAAATTATTGGATGCATCACTGTGCTCACAAGAATGATACAAATACCACTGACAACTATGTTTCAAAATATAAGACAAAGTGAATAATCAAGACAAAATTCAACACCTGAATGCTTAAATTAGATGCAACGATCACAAAAACAGCATCACTCGGCTTAATCGGTGTTGCAACTTATCAACAAATAGAATGTAGATCAAGCTTTTATCCAGCAAGTCAGCATGAGATAACTTAGCCAGCTGAAAGTCAAAAGAAGAAATTGTACCGTCCCACAGAATTCACAGAAGTACTTGGCGTGCTGAGAAACCTCCATTTTCTTGATTTGCTTTCGCAAACTTGCACCGTATCTTGTACCTGAAAGCCAAAAAGGCCAAATCAGAAACAACCTTCTTGATGAACAAAGATTGAGCTACTGAACTATTGGACTACCATATTTCCCAACAATTCCAGCCTTCTTGGTGCGCTTAGTCTGTAATCAGATGAAACAGCGAGGAAATGCAGCGAGGAAGAAGTCCAAAGAGGAGGAGCGAAGGCAGGCGGCAGGCCGCCATTTCGACGTTGTTATCGCTGAAGCCCTGATTGGAACCAAGGAGGATCATTTGGCACAGGCGAACAATCAATCAGGGCCGTCCAATGTCCTATGGACCCGACTTCTACTTGCGTCCAACTTCGCGAATCTGAATCTGAATTCTATTAGGCTTTTCTAGAATTTCATTAATGGTCCAAATAAAAATATGATAATTATTGATTCAGAATACAAATTATTTCATCAACAGCATAGCATAAATTTTAATTAAATTTACAAAATATCACGGTCAAAAATCAAAAAAATATCCCAAATTAAAAAAATATCAATTAAGCATCTCTTTCTTCAAAAATAAATAAATAAAAAATAAAATAGACGTCCCTCTTATTATTTTATTTTCAAATTATCTTTTAATACAACACTATTATAAAAAGTACTCGATAGTTTTTACCATATATAGCAGCTATCGAGTAGCTTTCAATAGGTAGAAGCTACCGACTAACTACTACAACGTATAGAAAGTACTTAGTAGTTGTTACGTCGTATTTAGGATGAGTATGATTTAAAAGTTATACTATGTAGAAGTTATACAATAGATGCTACTAAGTAGCTGCTACAACGTGTTTAGTGTGAATTTAAAATTTAAGATTTAGGATTTAAGATTTAGGATATGTGAATATTATTATATAAAAATACTATTTATCAATTTAATTAAAATTATTTAAACTTTATCAAAATAATTTTAAAAAAGCTATTTTGATATAATAGTATTAAGATATCTTAAAACCTAAATCATAAACTCACACTAAACACGTTGTAGCAACTATTGGTACTTTCTACACGTTATAGATGTTTGGACCGTGGGAGCTAGAGGGGGATAAATAACTCGCTTTGTTTCTTCAATTTAGATTTGTAGCAGAAACTTGAAGCAAAGCACAACAAAACGCTAATACCATTGATTTACTCGGTATCCGTCTTCTAAAAGCGACTAATACAAGGGTCCGTTCCGAGCTGTATACTTTTATTAAACTTTCTCTTTTTTAGACCAAAACTGAAGGCAAAGAAACCTTCTTACAGCAGAATTACAACACGCTCACAGCTTTCAGCAAATGAAACAACAAGAAGACAAAAGAAATGAAGAGATTATAAGTTTGGCAAAGTTCTCCTTCTCTTGATTACTTGAGGATGATGCAGGTGAGAGCTTAAGATTAAAGTTGAGCTGAAGAATAGCAATGAAATAGTATCCTCTTCTGGTGTCCTAAGCCCTCTTTTTAACAACTCAAAATCGAGTCATTTCTTCCATTTAATGTCGTCACCAATACCAATCGATTGGATCGTTGACTTTCTATCAAATAGTCACTGACTCTAGATAGACAGCTGAGAATAACCTAATTTTAAACCCCCAATTAATTGGTGAACATCACCAATCGATTGGTAGTTCCCAATCGATTTGGCAGTCTTATGTTCGCTCGAGAACCTTTGTCAAACCCTCAATCAAATAGATCAATCGATTCGAGCATCTCCTATGCGCTCGACATATTCTACCAATCGATCGGACTAATCGATTTGGGAGGCTTATGTGGACTCGAAATTTATTATCAATTGATTAGTGAAACTCATCAATCAATTGATACAATGCTTGCCTAAATTCGGAATTCCAGATTAAAGTCAATTGATTGTTACTTCCGAAACCCGAAATTGAGGTTTAGGATTTAGGGGATTTACTCACCAATCGATTGGTGAAACTCAACAATCGATTGGTGAATCATAAAATGAGAGTTTCCATCACTAAACTCTCAAATACATTCCTCCCTTTAATGTACCAATCGATTATGTTTACCTTATGTCAGATGAACCTCTTATTCTCTGGACTTTATGTTTGGAGCTTCCTCATCTCCGAGTTTTCATCTACCTTTGCATTCGATCTCGCAATTTGCTCAGGTTTCCATATTTTGCTAAGAGTTCGGTCCTCGACCTTCTTGGTCTTTCCTTACCTTACAAGTTGATCTTCCAACTTGCATGAACTTCTTTTTGCAAGAATCCAACCCTTGACCCCGTCGACTTTCCTTTTCTTGCATTCGATTTTTCAACTTGCATGGAATTCTTCTTGTGAAGAATCCAACCCTTACCCTCTTGAACTTCTTTTATCTGCACACTCTTAACTCAAGTGAGATCCAACTTATTAACCTAAACTTAATAATTATCAATCATTGAAACTTTTCATCCGAGGCATGATTGCACCAATAATAATAACTACTGAATAACTTTTACATATTATAATAACTATTGGATAACTTATACATAATATAAATTCTAAAATTACTCTAATGATTAACCAGGTCGGGTAACGTCGGACCTGGGGTGACCGGCCCGATCCCACGGAAGTTTCCCACCGGCCATCAGGGTAAATCGGGAAGCGCTAATGGAGGCTCATCCAAATGATCAATATTCTAAGGTCCGCTTATTATTGAATGAATTTAAAATTACTCTAAATACATTGTAGAAGTTACTCAATAACTGCTATAAATTATAAAAATTATTCAATAATTATTACAAATATAGAAGTTACTCAATGGCTTTTATAATAATATTGGATCAAAAGATAATTTTTAAATAAAATTATAAAAGAAATGCTCATTTATTTATTTTTAAAAATATGTTTTTTATGATTTGTAAAATCTGAGGAGCCTTTGATTTTTTTGGGTCCAAATATCATCCGTTAAATCAACGACACAGATTCAAAATATAGTATAAAAAGTATTTAGCCAAAAAAAAAATCCAGTAAAAAGTAAACACATTTTTTTTTTAAAACCGACTCTGCTTCAAGTAGCCACCATCTTTCTCCTACAATTGTTACGCGCCGTCGCTCTCTCTTCACTTACGTACTTGTTTGGTTCCAATGCGTGGCACTGCCGGCAAGCCGCCGCAAGCATCCCCAGCACCCCCACTCGCCGCGTCTTCTGCCCTCCGCCGCCGCCCTTCTCAGTCACACCAATATTCCTCACTCTTCCAATCCCAATCGACCCCACTCTCTTCACGCCTGATCCACCACCACCAACACTCCGGCGGCCGTGCGCATCGCACAACTTGAACGACAGCCGCTTCGCCGGAGAGCTGTTCATCCTCTCCTCACTCCCATAGCTCCTGCTGCTCTCGGTGAAAAACCGTCCGCTGGAGAAGAGGAGGTCGGCCGGCTCTTGCGGAGGAGGATCGCCGGTGGATTCTAATTTGAACGAGAAGGAGAGCGATGCGAAGTCGTCGGATGAATCCATGGCTTTGTTCTGGTTCTTTGAAGGCCACAAGCTATATATATATGAGTGGATCGATGATGATGAGAACGAAGCTCTGATGACGAAGGAAGCAAAGTTGGGGAGCCTGTTTGCTTCTGCAGTTTAATTTATCGTCGTCTCAGGACGGTCGAGATACGGTGATAGTGACGATAGATGATTGAGTAGGCACGTCACAGTCAAATGAATTCAGTTTTAAAAAATAAAATAAAACAAATGTCGAATAATTAATTTTTTATTTGATTCTTACAAAATATTATACAGTATATTATATATATAAGGAATATTTATTTGATTAGTTTATGACGCCTTAACTGATAGTCAGGAATCAATGTAAGAAACACAACCATCTTCTTCCCAATCAGTATCTTTCTCATCATTTATAGAATTTGGAAACAATTCATAGCTACTGAGGAATACGAAGGGGAATAGGACGTTCTTCCGCGCCAGAAACAGCTACCGGCACATGTTTGCAATCGACCGAGAGCACCTGTGTGGGGTGTAGTTGCCGCCATCGATGGCCCTGTCGATGAGCTGAAGAAGGATCATCTTCAGTTCCTCTCCATTGATCCATTCATGCACTTCAGCTTTAAGCAGTTGGCGATTGCCAAGTATGAGATTCCACAAGGGGTAGTTCTTCCTTGGCATCACAAAGTCGCCTTGATTTAGCTTGAGGGCCGGGCAGTAGTCGCCCTTGCCATCACCCAGGTAGATGAATCGGTTCTTTCCTTCGGTGGAAGAGGTTGATCGGATTCGATCAATGATCTTTCCCTGCATTCAGGAAAAATACGACCGAGCAGAATGTTGCGCTCATTTTTTGATCGGGTAACTCGAACCATGAACAAAAGACCTAAATAATTCGCAAAAGTCAAATGCATAAATAAGCACTGCGATACGAGAAGAGAAGTTGAAATTTTAGTAGCAGAGAAATAACAAGGTCCCAACTTATGATCTCATCATTTGTGCCACCCGCCATCCCGACAATTTGAATCAACTACTCCTATAAACTTGCTCAAGCTAGTATTTGATTTGTTTGATTATTTCCCATGATAGAAAACTAATTTTGCCGAATGATTCCACAAGAACATAATAAAAAACATTAGGAAAAGAAAATACGAAATCACTAAAAGTATGTGATTGATGCTTTGTCTAATCTAAATGGCCTAATTCCAGAACTTTGGTTGGAATCACATTGTGAAGTTGATTGCTTAGCTAAAAGTTTCTTACAATTTGTTCTTAAACACTAAGCAAAATAACTAGTTATATACCTTTGATCATAGGATCCCTTTGCAACTTTCATCATGTTCCAAAACAACAACAACAACAACAACAACAATAAGCCATGGAACAAGCTATTTTCTACCAATTACAATTATCCAAGCAACTTTAGGGGGGAAATAAATAAGGGCATAAAAAAGTTTACCTTGCACATGTTGGCAGGGCAGAGAAAGCATCCATGAGACGAGGTGGTAAAATCATGGCAGGGTAAGATCCTTAGCCTCCCTTCCTCGTCGACATAGCTAGGGTTTGTGTTAATTTCAGAAAAGCATTCCAGCAATCCATGATGCCTGAGTATTGTCTCTATGAAGAACAGGTTCGCATCACTCACCACCTTGAGCTCACACCTGAACCACAGATCATACGTAGATCAGGCAACAACCACTGGGTCGTCGATGAACGATTGGTTAGATTATAGCTAAGAATTTATGAAAGACCTAATAAATAGGTGCAGAATACCAAAACAGAAACAAGAATAACAAGGGCAAAGAGAAGAATGAAACCCTAGAGAATAAGCTGTCTTGATGGCTTCGATGACATGGGGATCCACAGGCGCTCTCCTCAGGCACTCTGCGATATCTTCAATGGACTTGTCCCGCGAGTGCAGCTCGCTCATCATCCTACCCTGGCATTGATTCACAACAAAACAACATGAAAAGGGATCGACATATCAAGCTCACAAAAGCGAATAAAGTCGTGATCGATGACGAACCATGAGGAGATTCCACTGCATCGTGGGAAGAAGCTGCTCGAAGACGTCCCTGACCCCCAATTGGTTGACGACCCAGTCGTCGCTGTCGCAGTCGATGATAGTCTTGTCGAAATCGAATACCACCACTACCGCAGTGCCGGCCATCGCCCAATCCTTCTTCTTCGCCTGCACGGTGGAGGAGGCGGAGATCGGAGGGAAGGAGCTTTATACCGAGCGATGATGCGGCGGCTTCAATGGCGGCAGGAGAAGGATCCGGTGAAGGCATATTTGAAGAGACGTCAAACACGCGTAGGTAAGCGGCGTCGAAGGGAGGTGAGAACCAGGCGGAATATTCCATGTGCGTTGCGATGCCATCTTTTTAGGGCTCTTCCCTTCCGCCGATTATGCGGGGAAAATGTTGAGTAATTAATTAAATGATTAATTTGTAACAATATTCTATAAATAGTACAAATGAGTTATAATAGTTTGAACTAAAATTATTTCTAAAATTGTGAAAATAAGTTTGGCTAAAACTATTTTCAGCATTATTTTATTTTAATATTGATTAAAATAACTTAAATATTAATTAAAATTGATCTATCATAATTTTATTTTAACATTTTAATAGATGTTTTGAGAGAAAAAGTGTGTTAAGATTAGTAAAAAGTAGTGGTGGAATTAAAGGGGAGGGGATTTTAATCCCCTATGAGTACGTTGGAATTATTTAATATGACGATTTTTAACTGCAGGAGTTGCTTTTGCATCTCCTCCCGTCTTCTTCTCCAATAGCCCAATTGAGTTTTCACAAGATCTTCTACTCTGGTAACTCAACTCAAACTCAGTCCTCGTGAATTTTTTATTTTATTCCGCCCCTGGTGAAAAGTTTAAGTGTCGTTTTTTAACTGCAGGAGTTGCTTTTGCATCTCCTCCCGTCTTCTTCTCCGATAGCCCAATTGAGTTTTCATAAGATCTTTTACTCTGGTAACTCAACTCAAACTCAGTCCTCGTGAATTTTTTGTTTTATTCCACCCCTGGTGAAAAGTTTAAGTGTCGTTGATACGGGTGGTTAGGCGTGAATCCCTTAATATTATTGATTGGTGTCACGTGGTAATTGGTCAAAGTCAAGGTCAGCACCCACGTGGAAACGTTAACATCCCCGATCGGGGTCTACCTTCTAAATCCCCGATCGGATAGGCAAGGCTCACTCACGGGAAAACGTTAACATCCTCGATCGGGGTCTACCTTCTAAATCCCCGATCGGATAGGCAAGGTCCACTCACGAGGAAATGTTGGCATCACCGATCGGATTGACCCCGACCCCTTCACCGATCGGTCTCCCGTTGGAAGCCCCGGTCGGGTCGCGCCTCATTACCTCCGGTCAGACGAATGCTTTCTCCTCACCGACCGGACTCCCCCCAAGAACCCCGGTCGGATATATGTCTTATTCTAACCGATCGGGAGATCTATGTGAACCTTTCCCCGGTCAGGTATAAGAGCAGTCTCATCATGGATCCCGGTCTCCCGCATAACTATGAAAGCTAAC
>JBBUKS010000113.1:13138398-13150234 GCA_038050645.1 Hedychium gardnerianum | reverse complement strand
GATGTAGATGTTAAGACAGATATCATCATACAATATTCTATGACATTAATTATAGTTCTTAAACATCATGTCATTCTGAATCGATTAAATTAATATTTTGCAAGTTCTTATCGCTAGACTCCTTTGGTACATCAACCTCCTTACTGTTAGACATCTCTCCATCATCTATATCCTCGAAAGTGACATTAACATCTACAAGCAATTATGATGTGGATTGTATTTTTGAATCAACTGAGTATATCTCGACTTCTTTATTTTGATATGTATCATGATTTTGGGCAGTGATGGTGTTCGATATTTCTATGATTGACCGAGTCTTTATTTAACACACTGCTAATCATTCACTAGGTCTTCTTCTTTTCGTTGGATATTCAAGATAGAAAATTTGACCAGCTTGTACCGCGAATATGAAAGACTCAAATTTGTTGAATCTTTTATTTGAGTTAACCTCAACTAAATTGTAGAAACGATGTATTCTGGTACTTGTTCTTAGAGTTGGATCATACCATGAACATCTGAATAATACAGATATTTTTAAAGGTAAAGCACGATACTCTACCTCCATTATTTTCTCAAGTCTACCCTAATTATCAAATTGAGTATCATTGTTATTTTTGGATCCGTTTACACAAACACCCGAATTATATATAAGCTTTTATGAATCGCGTTGAGCCATGTAAAATTTGAATCCATTAACATAATAACCTGAGTAGACTGTTATGTTACGGAGAGGTCCTGATACAAGATTTTTTATCCTTTCATCTTGCACATTTGATATTTTACAATCGTTCGCCTATAACAATAGTTATGATATAAATTAGATATAGCAATATTAAATTTGCACTGTAATAAATAATTTAAACGTTATTTTACATAAATTTGAAACTAAAATACAAATTCATCCTCTAACTTACGATCTACCTCACTTATACTTATTGTTGGATTATGTAGGTATAGATATTCTTCGTACAAGCTATGAAAGTAGGTAATTTAAAGACATATTAGATAACATATCAAATATATGGAAAGCTATGTATATGTTTATACTTGAACTATTACCTTATATATGATTTGACCTTTTGGCAGTTCAGGAGTATATATGTCTTTGCAGCATGATATTCTTGATCATTTAACTGTCTAGAAATAGTTGCACCAATTGCCTTACCAAAAAACTTGAAAATAGAGAGCATGTTTGGATCAACTAGTTGAGTATCATCGAAATTCCTGAGACACTTACGATTTTTGGTTTGCACATTATTAGCAAAATAATAAGAGCAGAAGGAAGATGTTTCTTCAACCAAATGTGCATTACATATTGATCCCTTAACTCTTGCTTTGTTATGAACATTATTCTATAATTTTCTCAAAAACCGCTCAAATAAGTACATCCATCTGTATTGCACAAGACCACCTAGTTATGCCTCATAAGGTAAATGAATAGGTGGAATTATGCGCTCAAGCTTACACATTATCATTGAAATTTCTGTCTGAAGCCGAAGGATATCGAATATCATAATAACCCTTGAAGTCAAATATCTGAAAAACAGACTCAATTCTGTGAGTGTTTGTCAAACATTGTTAGGAAGTAGGTCGTGGAAAGCTATTTGAATTAGTCTTTGCATAAATACATGACAGTCGTGACTCTTAATTTCAAACATTTTTAATTTGTTCATATTTACAGAGCGAAACATATTCGAGGCATATCCATCAGAAAATTTGATTGTTTTCAACCAAGCACATAATGCTTACTTAGCTTCTATGTCTAATGTATAACAAACCTTTGAATATTTACCAGTTGTTTCATTCTGATGCAACTCAGACTTGCTTACTAATTCTTTTAATTCCTTACGTGATTTTGATGTGTCTTTAGTTTTTCCATGAACATTCATCACAGTATTGAAGATGTTATTGAAGAATTTTTTTTCCAAAATGCATCACATCTAAATTATACCGAAGAGTAAATACTTCTAATATGACAGCTCCCAAAATATGCTTTTTTTCCTCCAACAACATTTGTTCACTCTGACAATGTACTTATTTATCTCATTAAAATCATCTTGATATACTGGAAGAAATTCATAACTGTCAATTTGATCAAAAACTTCTATACTTGACTTTATTGCTGAGGGAGGTTTCCTGACTATTTCATTCCTTTTGAAATTTTTCTTATTTCGCCTAAATAAGTGATCAACTGATAAAAATTTATAATGATTATTAAACCAGGATATCTTTCCACTACAAGACAATGAAAATGCATCAAACTCCCTCATGTAATGTGGACATGCTAATTTATTTGCTGTGCTCCATCTTGACAACATTGAGTATTTTAGAAAATCACTAATCATCCATAACAAAGCAATATGCAATGTAAAATTTGATTTATTTGCAATATCATAAGTCTTTGACCTTACATTCCATAAATGATTTAGCTCTGCAATCAAAGATTGTAAAAACACATCAATTTATCCTTTTGGATTATGAGGACATAGAATAAACACTATAAGAAACATGAATTCTTCTTTCATGTACATCTATAGAGGTAAGTTATATGGTGTTAATATAACTGACCAAGATGAATATTGTTGTTCATAGCTTCCAAATGGCTGAAATCCATCTGCGAAAAGTCCAAGTCTATCATTACGTGGTTCCATTGCAAAGGAGAAAAATATTGTATCAAGTTGTTTCCATACAAAGGAGTCACGAGGATGATGCATTATATCTCTTTCGTGTACATGCTCATGATGTCACCTCATGTGGCTTGCTGTTACGGTAGATGCATACAAACATTGAAGTCTAGCAATTAACGGGAAGTAATACATAACTTTGAATGAAATATTTTTCTTCTTCTTCCTAAGAATCCGACTACACTGCTTATACCGAGGATGATTACACATCTTGTATTCCATCAAATCGCTATCTTCATTCCAAAATATCATGCAGTTATTGATATAACAATCGGTCTTCTCTACATGCAAACTTAAATTTCTAATCAATTTTTTTGTATCGTAGAAGCTATCAGTCATGCAGTTATCAGCGGGGAGCAACTCTGTCATCAATTGATACATGTAATCGTAACATCGTTCAAAAAAATGATGTTCTGCCTTCATGTTCAATAATCTTGCAGTAACTGATAGATGAGAATGTTCAGAAGAAATGTCTTCCCACAATTCTCTTTCACTAGCCCTTAACATGTCATATATTTTATAAACTTCAGGCGTAGATGTTTTCTCTATACTTGATTGATCATATGCATTCATTGCGTCGTAAATCATTGATTGCATTGTATCTATAGGACTTGTTAATTCCTCTGGAGCAATTGAGCAACAAAGCAATGGAAGATCCAATTGGATCATATATATATGACTCTCCATGACAATACCAATTGTAATAATTTGGAATAAACTTATTCCTACATATACGTGTTTTAACTGTATCTTCATCACAGAAAGCTGTATTTCTACATCTGCGCTGATTACATAGACACTTTAACTCAGTATCATTTAAGCATTCTGGATGAGACTTAGCGAAGTTCACAAACTCTTCAACCCAACAAAAAATTCTTGACTGATAAATCCATTATCTAACCTATTGTACATTCAAGTTTTGTTCATATATATTGTATCATAATGAGAATAATATTTATACTTGATTAATCATGTCAAACTAAGCTTACTTATATTTCAATCATTAAACTTAAACTAATCATGCATATAATTTAAACCTAATCATGCTTAAACTTTAATAATTAAACTAAAACTAAACTAATCATGCATATAGTTTAAACCTAATTTTAAATAAGAAAACAAACTTACTATCAATAACACTTAAATTTAAACAAAAAATTAAGTTTAAACTACTAGTATACCAAAAAATCGTGCCGGAGAAAATGCAACAGTATACCTAAATATTAAAAAAATATTTAGTTATTTACAATAAAAAATAAATTTATCTAAACTAAACATTTAAGTTGGATTTGATTTATTTCTAAGTCTAATAATTAAAAGACAATGCAAGTAATGAAAACTAATCTAGCTTAAACTACAAATGCACATAAAAAATAATCTAACAACATCAAGTAGAATCTAGTGAAACGAAACCTAACTAAAGGAATTGTCAAACTAAAACCTAACTACTTAAGCAAGCATTATATCGAACAACTTGCAAGCATCTTCTAATTATAACCAAATACATGAAGGGTCAAGCATGGGAATCAATTCTATTACAAGCAACAAACAATAGTGAATTCATACAAGCAATCAACCATCAATGAAAAACAAAAATAACATACAAACTTACAAAGTTACCTAAAACTATCAACAAAGCTAGAAAGAGTAAATGACATTCTCATGAATGGACTGACAAGAGAATTTATGTTCGATAATGATATGATCTAAACTAGTAATTTTGAAAGATTGGATTGATTGGAATCGACTCTATGATCCCCTACCTGATATGTTATGCAAATTGAAGCTTCTAACATACCTCGACCTGGCTTTACTTTACTTGGAAATTCTTTACCAATGGGGATTATGAATCTTTCAAGCTTATAAACACTGTACCTTGAAAATTGTTCACTAATTGGTCCAATACCAAGTGAATTAGGAAATTTAACTACTTTAAATAGATTATCTCTTGAATCTAATTTAATTTTTGGATTAATACCACATGAGTTTAGGAAACTAGTCAACTTAAAGTATTTTGACCTATCTTTTTAATTTACTTTTTGGATTAATACCACATGAGTTTCACCTTTCCAACTTAACCAAACTAAAGAACTTGGTCTTATCTGATAACCCCTTCCTTACCATAACAATAGACCACAACTAGACCCCTCTTTTTCAATTAGAGTTAATTATCTTTGGTTCTTGTAAGTTAGGTCCTAGATTTCCTACATGGCTTCGTTCACAAAAATCCATCACTGAAATCCAACTATACAATACAAGTATTGACACCTTGCCTGAATGGTTTTGGAACTCTTTCTTGTGATCATCAACATCAAGAGAATTTTACCTAGCAAAATTCTTGACTGACAAGAGAATACAAGTCATAAGAAAGATTTAAGCATCAACCGATATAGCTATGAAAAGAAACAATACAACTTAAGTAGTTACACAAGCAACTTAAGGTCGCTTAAGCACTAGGAGAGTGGAGAGGGAAAGATTGGCATACCTTTGAGGCAGCAAAAATTGACAGCTGGTGATCGGAGTGAGAGAAGAGGAGAGAAGAGGAGAGTTAGCAAGCGTTTGGCTAAACCCTAAACTTCATAATTTAGCGACGGAACTTAAATTTCGTCTCTATTTAGCAATGGAACTTAAGTTTCGTCGCTAAAGAGCGACGATAAATAAAATTCCATCGCTAGAGGAGATGAAATTTAGGGTTTCGGCGTTCCCAGCATCTCAATAGTGACAAATTTAGCAATTGAATTTAAGTTCCATCACTATTTAGAGACAAAATTTATGTTTCGTCGCTAAATGGAGACGAAACTTATATTCCATCATTAAATAGCGACGAAACTCAAATTTCGTCGCTAAATTCGTCGCTAATTGCCCCTTTTTTATAGTGTTTAGTTGTTTTCAAAGTTTGAACAAATTTAAAGAAAACATTCTGATTTTCATAAACTATAAATACATAGTCGAGCAAACATGAGAGAGATGTTTCACTTTGTAAATGTAAATAATTTACATACACATATGAATTCCACTTATTTATCGAATTCAAGAGTTCATACGTTGAATTCAGTAGATCGTAGATTTTCTCCAAGTGGGTTGATATCCACTATAGATAAGAACAACCTTGGAGTGAGTCCAACAAGTCATTCTTAGCTCTAGTGGTTGGTATCACATATACCAATTATATATTGCACGTATATAATTATCACATTATGCTATCAACTAATTGATATTCGCATAAACATAGGGTCATTAACTCATTAACACGTATACATCATATGTATATCACACAACTTCACCTCTATCCACATTGACCTTAGAGTGAGTCCAACAAATCAATGCTTCAATTTAAAGTTGGCTTGTTAATCATGAGATCATATCTCAATGGTTTGAACATATCTAATTTTAAGTTGGGCTTGGAGTAAGTCCAACAACCCAATCAAGAAATCAAACTATGGTTCTTACCATATTAACGGAAGGTGTAAGCTTTAATTATTTTGTAAGGGTTTTCGGTCTCATCCTCTTTTCCACACAAATAAATAAACTGTCTACATGATATGGCATAAACATGACATGACATAATTAATGCAGCTAATCATGGTAAATGACATGACATGGCATAATTAATGCAACTAATAATGACATAATTAATGTCATAGTTGTCATACTTTTTATTTGAAAATAAAATCTGATTAAAAATCTAATTTTTATAAATCAAGATTCCTTAATTAAATTAGGAAATAATTTTTTCAAATCTAATTACATATTTTATTTAGGAAATAATTCCTCATTAAGAAAATCTAATTAAATAGGAAATAATTTCTTAATTTGATATTTCCTAACGGATTAGAAAATATTTTTTATAATTAGAATATTTTAATTAATTCAGAATCCTTCCAAAATTGAAATTTCCTAATTTATTTCGAAAATTTTCAAAAATTGGAATTTTCAAGCAAATTTGGAAACTTTCCAAAATTGGAATTCCTAAATTATTTTGAAAATTTCCAAAATTGGAATTTCCTAACAAATTAGAAACTTTTCAAAATTGGATTTCCATAACAAATTAGGAAACTTTTCAAAATCAAATTTACGACCAACTACGACTCGTAAAATAATTTTACGATTACGTCGAAGCACTATCAGACTCTAATATCACTATTGGGTAGTCCAATAGATGCATACATTGGACACATTTCACAAAATGTGCAGTAGAAGCAAAATAATAAACTATTTTATTATAACACACACATCACACAGATGCAGAATACAACATACTAAACATAATGGCATAATAAAATTTAATAAAACTAAATTATACCTGACGAAAGACGTAGAATGGAAATGACATCAACCAGTGATGCTATGAAGCCTCGCCTCTATTTGTATCCACGCCGAGCAATCATCAAAACAGCTTCATGAGTCTCGATTCAGTGTTTGGTACTGGCCGACGAACAGAGACAAGGCTATCAGAGAGAGAGTCCCGGACTCGGTTCGATACCCAACGGCACAAGGCAACCAGATGGTATGAAACAAGGTTGATAGCAGCAATATATCTATTGTCCGAGGTGAACAACTTGCTATCGACAATGAGGGCAGCAAGACCGGTAACACTAAAGTTCCGGTAGCAACCTTTGCTTGCCAGCAACACCAATTTACTGGAAAATCAACGATTGATCCCAGAAACACTTCTAAATCCTTCAGGAGCTACAGTGAGTCATGACTCATTTCTTTCACTAATCTTATACCCAATTGGTTCATGACATGATCTACATATTAGTCCCCACTAGGCTGACTATAACACACCTAGCCAAAGTTATACTTCTTCGTCTAATGGATTCAAATTACTCAGACATGTGTCCAAGAGTACCACATGATGTGTGTATTTCATATAGGGCTTTTATCATAGTTTAACACACAGTTTTTCCCATGTATAGAGCATCTATTCCATGTTTTCACTTATTTATGCTTCATTTTGATATTATTCTAGTTCAAAGAGTTGTTCTCGTGCATTTTCTTTGATAGGGCGTGAAAAGGAGTCAAAACGAGATTTGGAGAAAACTTTCTAAAGGAAGAATAGTTGCCACGACCCATGAACACAAGCCGTGGTCAAATTTGTAGGGTTGTGTTGAGAATTGGAAGCTCACAGTGCTTGACACTAGGGGGAGGGATGGGGACGTGTTAGCTGACATGGTCTATGCTCGATTTTCCAACAGCTCGTGCCAGCTGCCATGGGTCATGCCCAAACCTCCGGAGTTCACAATGGCCACCACAGGGGCCCGTGCTAATCAGCATGGGCCGTGTCAGATCTTAAACATCTACCACGGACGGGCCAAGCTAGCCGGCATGGCCCATCCCGCCGCCAGCCTGCCAGCAGCTACAACGATCGACATGGGGGGGGGGGGGGGTTGTGCCGGCGGGCACGACCCATGTTGGGCACCTAGAACTTCACTATAAAAGGGGAAAGTTTAGATATGAGAGGGGATCTTAGAAAAGAGGACCAGGGTGCTCCACCCCCTTTTTTGGAGAGGGTTTTCCCCCTCTTGGGTAACCCTAGAGCAGCAATCTTCTTCCATCAAGATAATCCATCCACCTTCGGAGCAAGGATTCCTTCTGAAGACATTTCCTACAAATCTCGCTAAACATTTCTTTCTATCTATTCTCTATTTTGGATTGTAAGAATGCTTATTTCATTGTCTTTATGTTGTAATTCTCTTGCAATGAATTAGACTATTGATTCTAGGATTAGTGATTAACCCCTTTTAATATGTAAATATTGTTTCATTGAATCTATAGAGTTTGCATGTTTCCTATTCAATGATAAGTGTGTTTGTGGTCCGGGCCTAATATCTACACATTATCTTGATGCCAAAAGCACAAGATTCTTATCCCACAAGGTTTTGGGGAAGGACTAAAAGGAAAACTCAATTCTCCAACTTGTAGAACCCAAAGACGTGGAGAGTTAATGTGTGTAGATTATATATATTTTTAGACACTTTATGATGCACATCTACTTACATTTCATTAACTATGATCTACATTATCACACCCCATTTATCATATTGTCATGCTTTTTACTCCACTTCGTTCAAAGATTTGCTCCTTCTTTATTTTCATTGATAGGATGCGTTTGGGAGAAAAATGGAGCTTAAATGAAGAGATGAGCAAGATGCAGAGTAGAAAGCTGAGCAAGGAGCAAAGAAGCCAGGGCCAAGGCCTCTAGTCATGCCATCCAGGCACAGTCGTGCCTTAGCCCCAATAGGAACCAAGGCCACGGTTGTGCCTTCCAGGCATGGCTGTGTGTGAATTTGGGGAGACTTTAGCTTCTGGTCGTGCCTTCTAGGCATGGTCGTGTAATACTTCTGGGAGAATTCAGCAAGGGGTTGTGCGCAAAAGGCACAGTCGTGCCTTGCCTCCTTGTCCTCCTCCAACACGGGCCATGATAACAAGGCATGATCGTGCCAACCAGCATGAACATCAGCTTCTGACCGTGCATTCCAAGCACGACCATGTGTCCAAAGGGCAGGGGTCGTGTGCCCTGCCTATTAAAGGGGATTTTTTTTCCCTTTATGAGGAGGAGGGTTTTCTTCCCTTCAAGGGAACCCACAAGGTCCATCCACCACCATTTTTAGGGCTCTCCACCGATGATCCGAGGCTATTTTCTCTGCTCCATCCATCATCCAAGCAAGGAGGGTGCTCCAAAAGATAGAGATATCATCCAGCTAAGCATTTCTTCCCCCTTTTTTTAGATTAGGGTGTAGAATATTTACCTTCATATCTTTGTACTTTCTCCCCTTGTTTATGGAGTAGATACTTTGCATTCTAGGATTAGGAGTAACTATGATGTGATTGGTAATGTATGAACTATAGATATGCTAATTTCTTTATTTTTATGAGATGTTTACTACTTGTTATATGTGTATTATGCCTACTACATGTTTGACGAAATATGTATGTGGCTAATGCATGAAGATGTGAAGGATTTGTTCCCATTTTAAGATGGCTTCTAGATTTGATAATCGGGAGATCCTTAGTGACAAAGGATACTCATTCAACCGAATTTACTATGCCCTTAGTGACAAAGGACATCGACACTTACCCACTTCTAGGGTCAAAAGACCTTGAAATAGGGACTAATCCTTTGCTACATAGGTGTAAGTATGGAGGATAAAGAGATGAACATATTCTAGAGACATTATCTAGCATCATAGTAAAACTGAAATCTTGGAATCGCTTCCCAAACCAACTTTCCCAACTCTCTTGCATTCACCTCTTCTTGCACCTTGACCTCTCCCACTCTCTCTCCCTCTCTCTTTCTTAAGTTCACAAGTTTTCACCAACAATTTCATTAGTCTAGCTACTTGCTTCATAGACTCACTAGTGTGTTAGTCCAAAGTCCCTGTGGGATCGATAATCATTTATATTATTGACGACGTAACTGTGCACTTGTGAGAATGTAAACAAGAGTCGACAACGAAAGTAGATCATCATGCCACAAGGAGTAATAGATTGTCTTAGATCTTAACTGATTGATTCCAATTTGTAACGATACAGTAAGAGTAGGCATCTCGAGGGTTGTGGGATCATGTGACATGGATCTTCTTAGGAAAATAACTCCTCAACTTTGTCGCTTTAAAGGTAGAGGACAATTGAAATTGAAATGCTGATGTAGTTCCAAAAGTTCACATCAGATACATAGGATACTCTACCTACATAAATAACCATTGAGTATAGAGAACCAAAACTAGATTAGGAGTTTACAATCATTGAGGTGAAATCGAAGTCGTAGAATCATTTCCCCCAATTAACTCCCACTAGTAGAATTTTTGATTTTTACTTTGTCACTATTACTTCGATAATTATTATTACGAAGTAGTATATAATAATCAACTTCGGTAATAGCACTAGCGAAGTCAAAAAGCTTGTTTTACTTCATAGGTTTAAAAACCCATGTTTCACACCTTTTTTTGCAGCATTTTACTTCGGCAAAGTGTATTTGATGCAGTAAAAATGAATTTTTTTTGTACAATTTATAAATGATGAAGTAAAAAGATGAACCAGATACTTGACTTAATTTTATTTTTAATTTCACTTCCATTTCATTTTAGCGCCTAACAACACAGTACTTAGTGCCTCATTAGTCTGCGAAACAATATAACCGCGCGACAATCCTTTTTTTTACAACCCTAGCGACCGGCGATTTTGCGTCTCCAGCCTTCCACCACCGCCAAAAACTTTTTGTCAACATCGTTATTCGAAAACCCAAGGTTTGAAGCCTTCAATTTACAATCCTTCATGTGGTTTTCATCGATAAAATTGTACTGGTCACTTTCTAGGGTTTGCCATGTGGCTTGGTACACCCCCCTTGTGTTAAACCTCGTTGATCTCTACTATGCAGCGTAGCAGGTTTTCGTTTGGGCGTGGTTCATGGGTTTGAATTACCTTTTTATGTTGCGGTAGCTAGATGACATGGATGCACTGCACTAATGTATGAAGCCATCATGCAACCACGTGTTATTTGTAATTAGGATTTGTTCATTCCCACTGTCACTTTGTTAGTAACTTTTCATATATATATTCTTCGTACATTTTGAATTTTTCTAGATTTTTTGCCTTGCTTAGTATCTTTCATCTTACCAAGTGAAAGTGCAAACATGGATTAACAATATAGAAGATGATGAATTTGTTGGTGTTGGTGCTCGATTTGACCCCACAATAGTTTCAAAAGAGAAACATGCCAATCGAACTTGCATCTTGCCAGGTGAATGTGCAAACATGCATTAACAATACAGAAGATGATGAATTTGTTGGTGTTGATGCTCGATTTGGCTCCACAATAGTTTCAAAAGAGAAACATGCCAATCAAACTCGCCTTAGTCTTTCAAATCCTTCTAATTACTACACTACACTTAAGAAAAAGGTTTTCCTTTTGTTATTGGGTATAGTCCTCATTGTGTCTTCAATAAACTCTAGTGACCAATCCATCGTATGGCTAATGTTTCTAAAGTTTATTTTTTTATCTTGCTGGAGATGTGCTACTAGTGCATCAAGGCAAATGCATATTCACAACAAAGGCAAAGGTCGTAGAAGCTACTGGTGCATCTGCCATCCTCATTATTAATAACCATAAAGGTTTGTATTTTTTATTTTTAAAGCAAAAACATGATTGA
>JBBUKS010000113.1:13128294-13138298 GCA_038050645.1 Hedychium gardnerianum | reverse complement strand
CTGAAGGATATATAAAGGACCCGATGCCGCTACAGGAAAGGAGGTTTTTCTACACTTTTTACTTTTGTGCATACAATTGCTATACATCCGGGCTATCTGACCTGACTTGAGCGTCGGAGCGGGATCCCCAGGCCCTTCGCCTGGAGCTCTTTGCTAACCCTTCGTCTCTCTCTCTGATCTGTGCAGATTCCCGACCGGACACTTGAGACAGCAGACCAGCGGTGCGCCCCGATCAGAGTCAAGAACCCCGACGATCGGCCGAATCACTCCGCCCTATGGTGGTCCAGTCAGTAGTTCTCCGGCTTTCCCGTGGCTCATCCTTCGTCAGTCTCCGCGCAGGAACAGTCGTAATTACATTGTGTGAAATAAAAATATTTTAACAAGTTTTTTGTTTAGTTTTTTCCCCACTACTAAATGAAATGCTTCATGAAAGTTTCAGGAAATGAAGTTAATGAAGAACACAATGGTGCAACAAGCCAAGAACAAGTTCTAATCAAGCTTGGAGAATCTACACGCCTCTCTTTCTCCACATCGCAATTCCCTCTCACCAACTCAGCGATCGATCAATCCATGGCCGCCGCTTCACTCGCCGCCATGGGAGACCTGCCATGCTTACTTCCTGCCATAAATGCACCATTCGAATCCTCCTCCATCGCCTTCCTCCACTTCTTCACCTTCGCCACCGACGACGAGGTCCGCGCCATGTAGTTCGGAAAGCTCGTCGGACTCATGATGACTTGGTGGTGCTGGTGCATTGCCGGACTTCCGGGCCGGACAAGACGAGGAGTATGGTGCTCTGTCTTGGGGCAGAATTGGCAGCAACAGCTGCTGCTTTCGCGGCCACCGCGAACAGAGCGAGGAGAGGGAACCCTGCAGAGAAGCACCGGCGAGGAGACCGGCGCCAAAAGTTCCTCCGGTGAATTCGCTCGCCGGAATGATCTGGATTTGGGTTGGATGGTATTGCACTTAGATTGCCCTGCGTCAAATCGTTCCTGCAACAAAGCAAGATCAAATTTTTCTTGATCTTATTGCGTGGAAACTAATTAGTTTTGGGGAATTATACAAATGATCTCCGGTGGAAGCACAATTCTGCAGGAGGAAGTCGAGATCTTGCCACGGATTGAGCTCTGACGAGCGCTTGCAGTCTGCGGAGGGTCAACGCGGCTTGTCTTCTCACGAGGAAGCCTCTCACCAGCGCTTGCAGCTTGACCAAGCTTCTCAGAGCTCGAAGAGCTTTCTTCGCCTGCTTAAATAAAAAACACAATTTTGCGATCAGATTCGAGCCAAGATTAGATTTTTTTATGCAGATTTAGCGGTTTTACGATTACCAAGTGGCATCGGAAGGCTGTTTGGATCTTGACGGCGGCCCGCCACTGCACCGCCATCTTCTTCTTCTCTCCCAGGAGGGCCTTCAGCCGCATCACCGCCGCCGCCACCGTCGCATTGGCGGCGGTCGCATTGGCCACGGCCACTGCGATCGCGCGCTTACTCCCCTCCTCCACTTCCAGCACTTCTTCGACGTCCAACCTCGGCCACGACAGATGCATCGCCGACGTCGGAATGTGGCGGCCGCCGGAGTTCTTGGGAGAAACACTTTCCCGCAATGGTCCGGTGAAGCTCCGCCGCCTCTTCTCCTTCTTTTCAACGTCCTTCTTCGCGCCGCCGAGAAGGCTCCTCATCCACTTGCTCGCCCAACCCATCGCCATTCGGCAAAATCAAGCGTTCAAAAATCTCAAGATGCAGAATTGAGACGGTGAAGAGCCTAGCCACACACTCGAGCTCTTTAAAGGCAAAAGAGAAGAGAGAGGGAAGGAGGAGGGAAAGGATCAAAACAGAGATTGAATATTCTCCATTCAAAGCTCGTTAAGGAAATCTCTGCGAGTATATTTTTTTTATCTTCTCCTCTATCTATCTGACTCTGCCATGAGCTTATCTGTTGGTTCTACTCGTAGAGTAGCCTTCTTCATCTTTCACTAGGTACAGCTAGAAAACACGACGCTCTGTTCTCGCTCAGCCGCTGCATGAAATTGAAACCCACCTCAAAGAACGGAAAAGTTCGGATCTTTCCTCCTCTTCTCGCCAGGCAAACCTCTCATAAAGCGACCAGCAAGAATTAAATCATCTCACCTCATTGCTTACACCAATGTCGGACCCTCTCTCTCTCTTCTCTCTGGTTTGACTCAGAGTTGGCCGGAGAGTAAAGAAGTGCGACCTGTACCAATTACAGAGCCGAGTCATGATGAGGAGGGTGCTCTGGGAGTTGGAAGGAAACATTTGAAATTTCTACAAACGGAGATTTTGAGCTCGCAACCCTGAAGCAGAGCACTGCGGCAGGTGATGATGGCTGTGCGCAGTACTGCGGATCGAGAGCCACCTCAAAAGAGCGTTGAAATTTCCAAGATTTAGAGTGGAAATTTTAGCCGCTAGCGGGGAATCTTGCGTGGACTTTCTCAAAAGGTTGTTTGCGACATGAACTGCAACAAACAATCTGTCTGCTGCTGGAAACGATTGTTAAACTAATTAATTCGATCACCTTCATCAGGTTTCTTCAGCTTAACGATGGTTTTGAATACGATCAGCATCTGAAAAAGAAGCTCATCATTTTATTGTGCTTGCAACTATGATGTAGGCTTTGATGGAATGGAATGGTCAATCCGAAGAGTTTTTCTTATTATTTTTCCTGCACTGCTATAAATTTTTTAACTTATTTGAAGCTGCAAACACATGGCAGGCACAGGGCCAGAGGAGAATGGGTAGAGGAATGGCACTCCATTAGGGCACCATCAAGTGAGATTAGAAAGGAATAACACGCACATTCGGATTCTAAAAAAAAAGTAAATCTTTCATAGATATTGCAAAAAAACTAAATTTCTTACCTAAATTTGGTTAGGTAACTTTAGATTTGTTCTTACTCCTCGACACATCATGGAATTTGGATTGACATGAAGGCCAACCAAGGCCAATGAAAGTGGTATTGAGATGCTCAAAAGCATGATATCAAAAGAAGGCAAATTTATCATAACTCTTAAAATTAGATAAATGCCATAGTCGAATCTTTTATATCATGAATGCAGGGTGAAGTGGCTGCCTATATTAATTCCTTGATGCTCTTTGCTACTATGATTTTTTTTTTTCTAACCCATATGAGTTATGCTTGGATGGCTAAGGGGCAAACAAGCTTTTGAGCTGGCCTTTGTGGCCTATCTTTGATTTGGAAGTGGAATGTGAGTTGTTCATCAAATGGAACAAGATTTAGAGCATAAATGAAGGTCATTTCGAATCCTATAATAAAGCAATTAGATTACAAACTATTTATTTGTATAATTAAAAAAAAATTGATCTAGAGAGAATAATAGGAAAAGTTAGGATGAGAGTGGAAGCTTTGTTAATGATTTCTCGAATAAAAGAAGGTAGGAACTTGTTTGATTTTTGCGGACGCTGCTTCCTCTGCCTGCATGCGAACTGATTCAAGTTCCATGTCGCGGAAGAGTCTCCTGTCCCTCCAAGATCGTTCCTTTTCCGCTTCTCGTTGCTAATCAGGTGCCAGAGAGGCTCGAGATCCTACAAAATTGCTTGGTGTTGCTGTTGTTGGATTAGTATTCGCATCCAAAGATTGCATTTTTGTGGGGGGAGAGGCCGGAGGCTAGGCCGTCCAATCGTTCAGGGACCTCGTCGGCGGAGTACCTTCTGGGCAATGGGGAAGGTAGCGTTCGCAACGGCGGTGACTTGCGCCGCAGCGGCATGCGCGGTGACGGCTCTCGTCGTGCGGCAGCGGATGCAGAGCTCCGTCCGCTGGGCCCGAGTCGACGCGGTGATGGCCCGCGTCGATTCGGTGATGAGGGAGCTCGAGGAGAGGTGCGCCACGCCCGTCGGGAAGCTGCGGCAGTTGGCGGATGCGATGGCGGTGGAGATGCACGCCGGACTCGCCGCCGAAGGCGCGAGCAAGTTGAAGATGCTCATCAGCTACGTCGACAACCTTCCAACTGGGTAATTTGCCCTTTTTTTTCTCAATCTGTGAACTTGTTGAATGGATCTTTGATGCAATTCAATGATTTCCTTGCAAAAATAATGTTTAGATCGGTACTTATTCTTGGCACCTTAATCCACCTATGACACTCACCACCATCGAAGCTTCTCTTCTTCTGTCGCCGAAGAGCTGTTTGTCATTTTTCCTGTTAGATTCATGCTCGCAATAGAACAGCTGATGTTTTTTACTTCTTTTCTTTTTCAGCCACTGCATACTATCTATTTATTTTGAAATCAAGATAATTTCTTTGTATCCATTGATAAACCTTCTGTGAGGTAAGATGTTAAATTCTTGGTCTATGTTATGTTTATATATGAATATGGTTCAAAGTGTGTATTGGACATTAAACTTTTTCTTGTTGATCTTATTTCTCTATTTTATAAGATCTTTTCTTTTCTTTGCATTTCATAACCTTTTACATGAACCTCCAATTGATCATTGTTTCGACTTCAATTGTGGATTGTTTCTGTATCATATGCAAATTTACAAGCATGCATTTTACTCCAAGGCAATACTGAACTCCTAGAATATCACTTTCGCAGGGACGAGGAGGGATTGTTCTATGCTTTGGACCTTGGAGGAACCAACTTCCGCGTCTTGCGCGTGCAACTTGGAGGCAAGGAGGGCCGAATCATTAGGCAAGAATTTGAAGAGGTTTCCATTCCACCACATCTCATGATCGGAGGCTCAGATGTAAGTTAAAAGCTTCAACCTTTTGTTGTTTATCCTTTCTTTCTTTTGTGGAGCTCCTAAGTTTCTTCACTCCATGTTTTTAGGAACTGTTTGATTTCATTGCTTCAGCTTTAGCAAGGTTCGTTGCATCTGAAGGTGAAGATTTTCACCTTCCTGTTGGTAGGCAGAGGGAACTTGGATTCACCTTTTCTTTTCCGGTGAGGCAAATTTCTATCGGATCAGGCATTCTTGTTAAGTGGACAAAAGGTTTCAATATCGATGCCACGGTAATCCAAACCTACTTCTACTTAGTTTGTTTTTGAGAAAAATATGTTATTGAACTCATGACGATGCCATCGTTGTTGCTCTTTTGCTCGAAGGCAGGTTGGTGAAGATGTGGTGGGAGAATTGACTAGGGCCATGGAGAGACAAGGCCTTAATATGCGAGTGTCAGCTTTGGTGCAGTCTTTGCTGCATTATCACTCATAGCTTTGTTGCCTTAGATATAAACAGTTAGCAATTCTTTTTGCCATTGATTTCTTTATCTCAGGTTAATGATACTATCGGAACATTGGCCGGTGGAAGATATCACGATAAAGATGTAGTTGCTGCAGTGATATTGGGCACCGGCACAAATGCTGCTTATGTAGAACGAGTCGAGTCGATACCTAAATGGGAAGGACTCTTACCCAAATCAGGAGAGACAGTAAGAAACATTATGAATAGAGCACATTGCAAAGCAAGTTACATTGTCTAACTAGTTGTTTCTCATCAAGGTTATCAACATGGAGTGGGGGAATTTCAGGTCGTCTCATCTCCCTATAACCGAATACGATCGAGCATTAGATGATGAGAGCTTGAACCCGGGGGAACAGGTGATACATTACATTTCCTGAACTGTTTTTATGGTAAAATCTGAATGAATGCTATTGACAGATTTATGAAAAATTGGTCTCTGGAATGTACTTGGGAGAGATATTCCGAAGAGTTCTCCTGAGATTGGCTCAGGAAGCTGCCCTCTTTGGAGAAACTGTGCCTGCAAAACTAGAAATTCCATTTGCACTAAGGTATGCATATGATTGCCATGAACATTTACCTTCTGTTCGATGAACAAATTCCAAATGTGAGACTTGCAGGACTCCGATCATGTCGGCTATGCATCATGACAAATCACCTGATCTTACTGTCGTTGATACTAAACTGAATGAAGTATTGGGGGTATGATCTTTTTGTTTCTACGATACATATATGGCGGAAATTGTCATTTCCACATCATTCTGAAACCTATGTGTTGCCTTTGAATTCCAGATATCGAACACCTCTCTCCAAACAAGGAAAGTGGTAGTCCAGATATGTCACATTATCGCGAAACGCAGTGCTCGCTTGGCTGCTGCTGGCATAGTTGGCATTGTGAAGAAGGTTGGCCGTGCCCGTGATAATGCAAGGGAGGAAGGAAGTCAGCTACCGAGGATGGTTATCGCCATGGACGGTGGACTTTATGAACATTACATGATATTCAGTGAGTCCGTGCAATCCACCATCAAGGAGATACTGGGAGAAGAGGCCTCAGCTTCTGTTGTCATCAAGATGGCGAATGATGGGTCTGGCATTGGAGCAGCTCTCCTCGCGGCCTCACACTCTCATTATCTGGAGCTTGAACAGCCCCTATGAAGCTCTTATGCCAAGCTGCTGTTCTTGTTTTGTTCGAATCGATTCTATAATAATGGAGGAAGCCACGACCTCCCGAACTCCTCACGCAAGGAAGAAGAGAAGAAACTATACAGTATTGCAGCCACTTAATTTGTACAATGCAACGCGATTGCATTGGTGTTTCAAGTTTTGTTTTGTTTTATTGCTTCGTGAGTTCGATAAATAAGGATGGTGTTGTGACCTTTCCGGTTTTGTCGATTGGTCAAAATTTTCAGCTCCTTGTGCTAGAAATCCCTCTGTGAAGAACACAACTTCCAAAGTGCTCTTCCTCAGTGAAGTTGAAGGGGAAGAAGCTTGCGCTTAGCTTGTTCAATTTTGATCGAGCTTAGAAGGACGTTAGGCGAGGGATGTGTCGAGGTCAGTGTGCGGTAAGGGACACAATGAGATCAACATCAAGTGAAGAGCAAAGCAAGGTGATGTTGCACCAAGAATCAAGAATCAATTGTTCCATACCATTACCAAACAAACACAATACTCATGCAAAAACCATTTGCAAATGGCAACCTGAAGAATGCAATTAACATCGAAGAATACTTAATAGAAGCGTGAATTAGTTCATTTGCAATACCCAATCACATCCAAAACAACAAGAAGAAAAATTATGGATGCATATAGCTCAATTAGCCAAGCCTTCGTCGCCATATTCAACACTCAGTTGCTGTTCTTTTCTGGCTTCCCAATCCTAACTGAAACAAGTAAATGCAAATTCATGCTTTTCAGAATTGTGTTCGACAAGTTCCATGGATAGTTGATCAATAGTTAACAAAAAGTTTCTGAACACACTATATGAATAATGTTGCTATTAGAGTAAGATGAACCTACATGTAGAGAGGAAAGATCAGAACTTTTCAACACCCTCAATCTTTTTACTGAAGAAACAAACATGCTGCAAGTGTTGAAAAAAAGTTAGAGCTCCAGCAATAACAGTTGCATGATACTCATAGCACTGAATAAGAACTAGAAGAGAGAACTGAATCAGAAATAGGGACTGTAATTGATTGGATGTTTTGCAAACTTGAGATGGATTCTTCCTACTTGTTTGTTATTCACCATGCCAAGGTTTTTGAGATTATAGTTAGACTGGAGTTTATGGAAGTAAAGACGAACAAAACAAGGTAGACACTGGACAATTAAGTCTTATGTTATGCTCCTAATTGCTTCATCGTTAAGAGACTAAAACTAACAAAGTTAAGAAGTGTAAAACAAGGCTCACTCCCAAGGAACATCCCCCACAAGCATTCTGTCACCTTCATTGTCTTCATAAACCAAAGTGTATTCGCCAGAGCCATCTAATAAACTTTTGAATGCTTGTTTTGCTTCCTCATTCATTCGAAGGTCATTTGAAGAAGTCTCCTTTTGGGCTGCAAATTAAGCAAAAGAAAATGGATGGTAAAAATCAAGAATTACTTCAAATGATCTACCTGAAGTTAACTTCTGCAATTGACTTACCTTCAAGAAGGTCTAGAAAGAGATATTCAACCGCAAATGAAAGCTTCTTGTAACTACCAAAGGCATTCAGATCCACCTTTCTTCCGATAGGGATACCATCCATGTTAATCTTGATGAGCAAACCCTTCTTGCAGCTGGCAACCTTCACTTTTTCATCTATATTTCCATTCTGAAGCTTCACAGATTGCTTGACTGAGCTACTTGCTAGGTTCTTTCTGAAGGCTCGTATCGGAGGCCAACCAACAACAGCAACCCCGGCAGAAGCTCTGCAAATTTTCCAAAATATCAAGCAAAAGGTATTTCATTAATCACAAAATGACCAAGTGGAAGAACAGTAAATCGAAAACAATGAACAATCTACATTACGTTGTGCAACCAAATCATGACAGGAAAAAACTCTTACTAGTTTGACCATTTGGACAACTTGGTTCATCTAATAGATTTCTGTTCAAATTATATGTCAAAATAAAATAATTAGTCACTGAGAAGCAAGTATCTTATCTAACAGTGCAAGCTTTAACAGGAAAAAAAGATGAAAAGAAGCTAAATCCCTTGTGAGTTGCATTCTAGTAAAAGTACAAACTATGAAGCAAGAGTAGAGGAATGGGAATATAGTAAAGAAGTGAACACATAGGCATGGAACTCACAACTAGAAAACAAATGTAGTGAAAAGATAATTGTAATGAAAGGGAAATTTAAAATGCAAAAAAATACATAATCGATGAGTATATGACATGATGTTGGAAGAGCAGAATTAATTAATTTGACCAATCATGGTTACCTGGTCTGGAAGCTGGTGTTTGATCCAGCTTCAGCCTCAGTGCCACCATGTGCTTTCTCCTTCTCAAGGCCTTGCTGCTCATCAAATTTCTCACAGTTCCAAGTTGTCTTCTGCGGCCATTCCGTTCCATACCCACCTCTGCTCTGCGACTGGAACAATCCGGCTTCTTGCTGCTCAGAACCTTCGAAGAAAAGAGAGTGACATGAAAGAGAGTAAAAAACTTGAGGGAGAAAGGGCCTTCTTTGGCACTAAACATACCTAAAACTCCCCTTCTGGAAGAAGTCTTGGAAACCTTTGAAAAGATACAAGAAGATAGAACAAAGGGCTCCTCTTCTTCCCCAACTCCTCCAGGAAGCCCAAGCGTCAGCTCCAATTTCTTCTCTTCTGAGACATCTAAACTCCCAAGTCTTTTTTTCCTGACTTTTTCATTTGGGATTAAGTTTAGCAGCTGAGGGCATGCATCTCCCATGCTCTCATGGTCATCTTCCATGGCAACTTTCTCCTGCAGAACATGGAAAGAAGATGCAAATGTTTAATCAAACAACGAACTTTCTATTTTACCACTCGGAAAACGTCAAAATCCAATTTTTATTCAAGAGAAGTAAAAGAACAACAACAAGAAGAAGAAGATAGACCTGCACTTGAGTTTTGCAACGAGAAGATAAACCAAGCAGGAGCTTAAAGCTATGCTCGAGCGCAGAGAGGAAAGCGTGCGGCCAGCCACACGAAGCTCTCAGAACCAAAACTTGGACTCAAGAGTTAAACCCACCGAGCAGCTTAAAAAAAGGCTCCTCTTTTATTCTCTTGCACCCTATTTGTTTATCTTTCCTCCCTTTTCTCTCTTCTGTTGACAGGTGGTGCCGTGGTGGTGCTTAAAAAGGGAGCATCGGCAGTGATTCCATGGCTGGAAAAGAGGCCGAGTATGGAAATCCGGGGGGTCTCTCACGCGAGAGTGAATGTGAACAATGCCGCAATGGGAATCGCGACGCTCTCCAGGTATCTCTCCACCAGCACGCTTTCCCAACATAGTAAGGCGATGGAGACGCGAGTGCAAAGCAAAGCAAAGCTCTCTCTGCTCTACCTTGAAGGCAAACGCAAATGACAGCAAAAGCAATACAATTACGGCAGCAGCCACCACTCCTGTAGCATTTGATACTTCGAAGAAACCATTTATGGTTTATTTTTGCCCCCGGGGTAATGGTGCAATGGTTATGATTAATCAAGGGGTCTAAGGTTCGAATCTCAGCTACGGCGCATTGCAGGGAATTTTCCCTCCAATGAGAAGCGAGCCTTAGAATACTGATCCTTTGGATGAGCCTCCATTAGCGCTTCCCGATTTACCCTGGTGGCCGGTGGGAAACTTCC
>JBBUKS010000113.1:13104913-13124763 GCA_038050645.1 Hedychium gardnerianum | reverse complement strand
GGCAGAACTGGAGGCCCAGAAGGCTGAGCTAGAGGCTCAAAAGGCTGAGATGGAGAGCCAGAAGGTGAAGATGGAAAGCTACAAGGTGGGAGAAGAGGGATGGTGGGCCAACAAGAAGAAGGAATTCCTACAGTCTGAGGAATTCTATGACTTGCTCGACGGCCGCACCATCAAAACGCTCTCTTATGGATTCAATGGGGCAATCCGGCAGGTTCAGGAAACGGGCACTTGCTGGCAAACACTCCTCTTGATTTCTTGAGCCTTTAGGGTTTGTTAAATAGTGGGTGAGAACTCTGGGAGGATGACACATGTCAGAGGCCATGAATCGAGAGTTGTTTTATGCCAAGGTTGTGAGATGGTCGCCAAACAATTAGGTCTAAGACTGAGTGAGCTAGGACCTTGAAGAGGGCAATTGTTGATGGACGCCTCGGTCCGAGACCGAGTGAATTTGGACTCTGAAGAGGGCAATTACTGATGGACGCCTCTGTTTGAGACCGAGTAAACTTGGACCCTGAAGAGAGCAATTGTTGATGGACACCTCGGTCCGAGATCGAGTGAACTTGGACCATGAAGAGGGCAATTACTGATAGATGCCTTGGTCCGAGAGATTGAGTGAATTTTGACCCTAAAGAGGACAATTGTTGATGGACGTCTAGGTCCAAGACCGAGTGAACTTGATTTTGTGGGGACATGAGAGTTTACAAAGATGATTTTTTTACAAATAAAAAGTGAGATATGTATAGAGTTTAAGTACTTGATTGCAGTAAAATAAAATATAAAAGATATTCGAGGTCCTTTAGTACGATAATGTCGAAGATGAAAGGGTGTCATCCCAGTGCTCTCCCGAGGAGTTGTTCAGTAAGACCAGAGGATGTTCGACAGCTCTTCTACCCAACTGCCGCCTATGTGGTCAAGCTTGACTTTGAGCCCTTGGACAATATCCTGATTAACGACTTCAGCTTGCCCTTTGCTTCGAGGATAGGAGGCCAAGGTGAAAGCCTACTGAATGTCAAAGCTCTAGCACCACTCCTTGAGTTTTCACCCCTTGAAATTGATGGTCATTGTCAGAGAGACAAGTTTACGGGAAGGACATACCGACAGATGATGTTTTTCTAAAGGAACTTGACTTTCGTGATCCGAGCCAAGGGCTCGGCCTTCACCCATTTGAAGAAATAGTCGACCACCCCTAGGAGAAACTTTTTCTTGTTACGTTCTATCGGAAAAGAGCCGACGATGTCCATTCTTCATTGGTCGCAGGGGCAGTAGGTGGTGGATGCCTTCAAAAATTATGTGGGATGTGAGGGAGAACTTGATGCTTTTGGCAGTTGATGAAGGTGTTGATAAGTCGAGCTGTATCAAGCTGCAAGGTCGGCCAAAAGTAACCCTCCAATAAAACCTTCCTGAAGAGGGTTCGACCACCCACATGATTTTCACAGTAACTTTGATGAATCTCCCTCATAACGTAGTCGGCATCCTCGGGGCCGAGACATCTAAGGAGGGGCGCGAGAAGGCTCTCTTGTACAAATTGTCTCCAACCAGAGTGAATCGTGCCGCTTGCATTTTGAGAAGTCGAGTCTGCTCTGGATTTTCTAACAGAATCCCCTGCGCAAGAAAAAGATGAAAGGAGTCCGCCAGTCAGCTGAGTTACTTGGGTCAGGTACTTGGTTGATTTGCGCAATTACCTAGACTTTGACAATCGAGTTGGCCAAGGTCCATGTTGTCAGAGTACTGGCCATCTTGGCGAGCTCGTCTGCCTTCTTGTTCTTAGTTCAGGAGATCTTTAGAAGGATGACCTCTTGAAATTCAGCCTTTAGTTTTTCAAAAGCCTCTGTGTAGCGTCGGAGTCAGTCAGTCCTAGTTTTAAAGGTCCCTTCTAGTTGCTGCATGGTCAACTGGGAATCGGAGTGATTGACGATGTGAGAGGCGCCTACCTATTTAGCATCTTGGAGTCCCACAAGCAGTGCGTCGTACTTAGCCTTGTTATTGGAGGTACAAAATTTTAGTTGGATGACTAATTGCAACACATCTTCTCCAGATGAAATCGACAAGACCCCTACTCCATTGCCTCGTTTCGTAGCTCACCCATCTACGAAAATCTTCCAGGTTTCATCTAACTCTTGGCCCGGGGCCTTTGTCAAGAAGTTGGCCAATGCTTAAGCTTTGATGATCGTCCTTGGCTAATATTGGATATCATACTTGCTAAGCTCGATTATCCACTTGACCAGCCTTCTCGAGGTCTTGGTATTAGTCAACACTCACTCCAAGGTATTGTTGGTGAGCACAGTGACAGGGTGGGAGAGAAATTATGATCATAATCGATGAGATGTCACGACCAGCGCCAGGACTAGCTTCTCCAGGGTGGTATATCTAGTCTCGGCATCCTTAAGCAGGTGGCTAGCAAAGTAGATGGGATGTTGGACGTTGCCCTCCTGTCGAAAGGAGAACTGAGCTGACTACTCCTTCAGCAGCTGCCAGATACAACCAAAGCCTCTTCCCCATGATAGACTCAGAGAGAAGAGACAGGTGTGGTAAGTATGCCTTGAGATCTGTGAAAGCTTGTTCACACTTTTCATCCCATTCAAATCAGGCCGACTTCCGAAGCACCTTGAAGAAGGGTAAGTTTCGGTTGGCTGATCTGGAGATAAATCGGGAGAGTGTCGTGACTCAGCCGACTAATCTCTACACCTCTCGGAGATTTTGAGGAGAAGGCATGTCCTATAATGTTTGGACCTTCTCCGGATTGACTTCTATTCCTCGTTCAATATATATCTGAGTAAACTCCCGCTCTTGACGCCAAACAAACACTTGTTCGGATTTAGCTTGAGGTCATATTTCCTTAGCGTGCCACAGGTTTTCTCAATATCGTTGATCAAGTTGTCGACCTAAGTGGTCTTGATCAGGTTGTCATCCAGTAGACCACGACGTTCCTTCCATCTTGGTACTTGAAGACTTGGTCCATCAACCGTGGATACGTTGCACCTATATTTTTTAGTCCGAAGGGCATAACCGTATAGCAAAAAGTTCTATCTAAGGTAACAAAATTGACCTTTTCTTGATCTTCCATCGCCAGGGGATCTGATAGTAACCCTCATACGCATCCAACATGCATATGAGCTCACAGCCCAAGGTCGAGTTCACTAGTTGGTTGATTCGAGGGAGGGGGTAGCAATCCTTAGGGCAATCTTTGTTAAGATCCTTCACACAGATCCTACATTTGCCTCCGGGTTTGGGCACCGTACTACATTCGCCAGCCAGGTCAGGAATTGAACTTCTCGAATGTGCCTCCATTATGGTAATCTCAGCTCGGATTACTTTGTCTTGCTCAGGCCCGAAGTATCGTTTTTCTGTCGAACTGACTGAGCTTCGGGTATGGTGTTGAGTCGGTGCTCCATTATCGTAGGAGATATGTCGGTGACTTCCATGGCTGACCAGATGAAGATGTCTTGGTTGTGAGAAAGGCAGGTGATCAACTTTTGCTTTAACTCTGGGGGTAGGTTGGTCGCAATCCGAGTGGTTCGATCCGGCTGCTCGGGTATTATTGGTACTTCTTCTTGCTCCTCGGTCGGCCGGGAGGTGGGTATGTCTTGGACATTCTGAACTCGACTCCTCGAGTTCTGCGAGTCTTGCGCAAGTCAGACCACACTATCTTCACATAGTACTTCCTAGCACCTGTCTAATATCCTCGAACATCGCCTACTTGATCAACCACCGGGAACTTTATCTTTTGGTGGAGGTTGACACCACCGCTCGGAACGAGCTCTAGGCGGGTCACCCCAAGATGACATCGTAGGCAGAGGGGGTGTCTACCATTATGAAAACAGTGGTCCGAGTCCGTCGTCGAAGCTCTTCTCTTAAGGATAATGGAAGACTGATTTGTCTAAGCGGCTCTACCTCATGTCCTATAAACTCGAGCAACGAGGTGGATATTGGTCAGAGCTCGTGTCTGTTGATTTGCATTTGATGGAAGACCTTTTTGAGGGGAACATTGATCGAGCTTCCAGTGTCGATGAAGACTCTAGCCACATCATAATTAGATATGGTGGCGTGTACCACCAGCGCATCTTCATGAGAGGTTGCTACCCATTTCGAAGCTCGAGGGCCAAAACTGATTAGGGGACCTTCCTCTGGTCTTCTTCTAGTGTCAATCCTATAGCTCTTGAGCCACCGACCATGAGTCTTCCTCTCTCAGTTTGAGTCTCTATCAGTCGTACCTCCTGAGATCATGTTGATAGTACTTCGGCGGGGTGAGCCCTCCCTCGCAGCTTCAAGACGGGTATCCTGACGATGTTGGGTTGGTTCCGCAAACCTCCTTGATGGTGAATTTGTTCGATGGCCTATCTGACGCTCAGAGTTGTCTCTCTAGGAATATTTAGCTGGATATTGATGAGAGGATGTCGAGGGTGATCTTTTGTCCTATAGGTAAGACTAGGTGGCTCGACAGAGTTCTTCGGCGTACTGATGGCATTCATGGGTAAAATGTCCATGCAACCGGCGGTAGGCGCATAAACGGCCAGACTTCTTAGGGAGTGGTCGGCCCAGTTTGAAGCTGAGGTCAGGACTACATCCATAGTGTGCACTTCTTTCTCCTCCATTCGGGTCGGCATATATTGATGACTCAAGTGTGGCTCCCTGTTTCGAAGAGGTGGTGGGGGAGCTTTGCGCTTAGATAGGGCAACTATTGGTGTTAGCACACTCACCTCTTTCCTTCTCGCGAATTGGGCTTCTTCCACGCTGATATACTTCTCGGCTCGCCCCAAGAGATGAGAAAAATCCATTGGGGACTTCTAAACTAGGGATCGAAAGAAATCTCCTTCCAGCAGTCCTTAAGAGAAGGCGCTCACCAGCATCTCCGAAGTGCCAGAGGGGACATTCAAGGTGACTCAATTGAACCATTGAATATATTCCCTCAAGGTTTCTCGGGTTGAGGTGAATAGATTGAGGGGAGTTTTATGGTACGGCTTGCTGCTAGCGAAGTGATGCAAGAAGGTCACCTTGAAATCCTCAAAATATTGGATGGAAGAGGGTGGGAGTTGACTGAACCATCACTAAGTTGAGTCAAAGAGAGTCATCATAAAGACTCTGCACTTGACGCTATCAGTGTACTGATGCAACAGAGATGCATTTTCAAACCAGCCCAGGTGGCCATCAGGATCTGATGATCCTGTATACTCTCCAGCTGAGGCGATCGAAAGTGACGCAAAAACTCATCCTTCAAGACACTTCTAGAGAGAGGAGTGTCCTGGTAGTTCCTCTCTTCAACGAGTGAGGATCCTTTGCCTTTGTTAAGGTTTCGGGGAGGCATCTCGCCAGCCATTGATTTGTGCAAGTATTCCTCTGGTAAGATCACTATCCTAGCTTGGGAGTTTGCACCTAAGGTAGGGGAAGTGTCGACCAAAGCCGATGGCACTCGGCTAGGAGGAGGAGGCACCTCAGTCGAGGTAGAGGGCGCTCCAACAGGAGCCGGATTAACTAGAAGATGTCTCTGTAGTACTTCTTGCATCGTGTGACCAACTAGTCAGTTGAAATCTTCACGTGTCAAGGTTATAGTATCACCATGGCCTTTGCCGCTAGTGGAGTTGTGGTTCTCAACAGGTTTCCCGGTGTCCACCATCTCAATGTCTTAGCTCAAGTGTTCCTCATAGACGACATCAATTTGTTCCTATTTGAAATCGCGGATGGATGAGTCATCATAGAGCGACTGTCGAGGAGAGGATTTCTGAGGGTCTGGTGGCGAAGAAAACTCCTTGGATTTCTGCAACACTTAGCAAGAGGTTAGAATGTGAGCTAAGGCGAACCTTAGCGCGGTAACTCAGACATTCAAGTAAAAAATGGGCTTGTGGGAGGAAAATTTTTAGAAAGTCCAAGTTTGAGATGTGTAATGTGTGCAATCCTATGCCCGCCAAAGCGGGCTCCCTTTTATACCTTCTCCTCGGAGGCATGAACTCCACGTTTAAGCATGGGGCTGCCACGTTGGCCCCTATGCCCTTATCCATACCCCCAGTCACTCCACGTCTTTCGTTTTTTCATGGTGTTCACCATCTCAATGTCTTAGCTTAAGTGTTCCTCATAGACAATGCCAATTTATTTCTATTTGAAATCGCGGATGGATGAGTCATCAGAGAGTGACTGTTGAGGAGAGGATTTCTGAGGTCCGGAGGCGAAGAAAACTCCTTGGATTTTTGCAACACTTAGCAAGAGGTTAGAATGTGAGCTAAGGCGAACCTTAGCCCGGTAACTCCGACATTCAAGTAAAAAATGGGCTTGTGGGAGGAAAAACTTTAGAAGTCTGAGTTTGAGATGTGTAATGTGTGCATTCTTGCGCCCGCCAAAGCGGACTCCCTTTTATACCTTCTCCTCGGAGGAATGAACTCCACGTTTAAGCGTGGGGCTGCCACGTTGGCCCCTATGCCCTTATCCATACCCCCAGTCACTCCACGTCTTCCGTTTATCATGGTATCCACATTCTCCAAGATTAGGAGGGGCTAGTGACCACATCCGGAGGTATCTGGCATAGGCTGAGATGAAGGAGTACGATGTGTTGGATCGAAAGCACGTGTGCAAATTGCACCAACACGATGTGGCCGAGCCAGAGGAGTACAACGTGGCCGAGCCAAAGGAGTCGAACGGGGTCGGGCTGAAGGAGTCAGTATTGGTCAAACTGATGGAGTTGAGCGTGGCCGAGATGAAGGAGTTGGGCGTGGCCGAGCTGAAGGAGTCAGGGTGGCCGAGCTGAAAGAGTAGGGCTTGGCCGAGCTCAAAGAGTTGGGCTTGACCGAGCTGAATGAGTCGAGCGTGGCTGGGCTGAAGGAGTCGGGTGTGGTTGAACTGAAGGAGCCAGGCTTGGCTGACCTAAAGGAGTCGGGCGTGGCCAAGCTTTAGGAGTCGAGCGTGGCCGAGCTTTAGGAGTCAGGCGTGGCCGAGATGAAGGAGTTAGTTCCCTCTTAAGCTTGTCTCGGCGTACTGGGGCGTGTCTTGACCTACCACATTAACCCCTCAGCGCTCCATTTAACATACTTCATGTCCACCTTGACCCGAGCAAATCTCCTTTTCTATTTAATTTACAACTCCGCTTGACTTTTGACTGCCACGGTGGTGCCACGTGTAGGTTATCTATCTCCACCACATCAATAGCACTATAAAAAAAACACTAAATTAGAGACAAATTTTAGTGACGAAGAATATTCGTTGCAAATTTGCAATGAAAAAAAGAATCATCACTAATCAGTAACAAAATTAGCGACAAAAAAATTTTATTGCAAAATTAGCAACAAAGATATTTCATTGCAAAGTTCATCACTAAAAAATATTTTGTCGCTAATTTCGTTGCCAATTTGCGACGAATTCTAGATTCGTTGCCAAATTTGCGACGAATTCTGAATGCGTCATCAAATTTGCGATGAATTCAAATTTGCAATGAATTCTGAATTCATCGCCAAATTTACAACAAATTCAAAATTTCATCATCGAATTTAGTTATCAGGATCACAAATTTTCGCGACGAACTCGAATTTGTCGCCAAATCAACGACGAACTCTGGATTCGTCGCCAAATTGGCGACGAACTCCGAATTCGCCGCCATATTTGGGATCGGGATTTTGGCAACGAAATTAAATTCGTCTCCAAATCCGTCATCAAATTAGCGACAAACTCATAATTCATCGCCAAATCGGCGACAACTTCGGAGTTTGTCACCAAATTTGAGATTGAGGGACTTGGGGAGCGCCAAATTTGGATTTTTAGGGTTTTTGTTGAAGAAATGGCATTCATCATCAAATTGGCGATGAATTTGACGATGAATATGATTTGTCGCTAAAAAAACCCTAAAATTCCCAAATTGGTTATAGTAATATGCATCATGGGTATCGTTGCTTGCATATCCCGACCAGACGAGTATATACTTTATGACATGTTACTTTTGATGAGTCTCTATTCCCTTTTTCAATAGATCTGTCAACCTCTCCTCTAGATACATGTGGCACCTTCCTGATGCTACCTAGTATTGTGTCAGATCTTAGACATCTGATTCGTTCAACCATAAAAAATGATAATATCAGAAGTGATAGCATCCTAGGTCCTGCTCCAGAGCTCTCAAATAACTCCCCAATACTATCGAAACCACCCCAAGTGGCTACTCCAATAAGAGCAAGACTCACTGACAGTATTAGAAAGCATAATATAATATAATTTCTAGTTCCAGATCCTCAGATAATACAAGATCATCATCAGAATCACCAGGTCAACCTACTTCATCATTGCCATCAACAAGTGACTCAGATAATGCTCCTCCTCATCGCATGATTCCCTTAAGTGATATCTATGCATAATGTCCACTAATGATAACCCAATATCCTCTTCCACGAGCTCTAGTGGCCTCTTCAAAATCTATTGAACCAACTTGTTTTTCACAAGCAAACAAGGATCCAAATTGGCGTAGTGCAATGACTATATAATTTGATGCTCTTATGTGTAATGGAACTTGGAGCTTAGTTCCACGCACTCCCTCCATGAATGTTGTGGGCTCTAAATGGATCTTCCATCTTAAATATCGAGCTGATGGTTCTCTTGAACGGTACAAAGCTCGACTTGTAGCCAAAGAATTTAGTCAACAATCAGGTATTGACTTCAATGATACATTTAGCCCGGTCATCATAATTACATCTGTCAGATTATTGTTATCAATAGCTGTTAGTTCTAATTGGCCTATACGACAATTAGATGTTTCTAATGCATTTCTTCATGGTCATCTTGAGAAAACTGTATTTATGGAGCAACCACCTGGGTTCATTCATCCATAATTTCCATCTCATGTTTGTCAACTCAATAAATCCTTATATAATCTTTGTCAAGCTCCTCGTGCATGATTTCAGAAATTATCTAACTGGTTACAAATGCAAGGATTTTCTGGATTAAAGACTGACTCTTCTCTATTGTACAAATATAATGATGGATCTATGATATTTTTTCTTATTTATGTGGATGATATTTTAATAACTGCAATGACCACAAGGGCGTCACAACTATATTAAGTCTTCTCAATCAAGAATTTTCTATTCGAAATTTGGGTAATGCTCGTTTCTTCTTTGGTATCAAACTTATCCCATATGATGAAGGATATCTTCTCTCTCAGAGCAAATATATTACTGATTTTTTTCAAAGGGTTAAAATGGATGGAGCACATCCGGTCTCCATACCAATAGTACAAGTTTAGGCATCAAATTCTAAATGTTGTACACTAGGTAGTGGAAATGTTTCTAGAAACAACTCTTGACTTCTTTGTGTTGTGTGCTTCTCTGCCTGTGATTTTACTTGGTTGCTTCACACTATTGCTAAATGACTTAAAATATGTTATCATCTTTCAATCAAGTAAAGCGCAAAATAAAAAGGAAAGAAAAGGACTAAAAATGATTTCATCATAAAAAATAATCTTGGTTTCTTTACTTTGTTTCATTATTTACATTATAATCTTTTAGGACCCATTACTTATTAAAATAGTTTCTGAGTTCTTTCTCTTGCACTTTTTTTGGTGTTCTCTTAAACAAAAAATCCCCAAATTTTTTTCATTAAATAAACTTAATATATAGTCATAACTATATGGAAAATGATTTTTTTCTTTTAGGAAATATTCCTAAGGCCAGTCACTTCCTATGCCATTTCTTGACCTGTTTGGTTGAATCGTTGCAGCCATTAAATTTTAGTTTGTCTCTGATCAATCAATCAGGGAGAATGCTGACATCATATCCCAAATATATTTCAAATTAAACATGAAATCAAATAGCAGTAGAAAGAAGATAGAAAAGTTGAAACATACAAAATATGTTAACATAAAAAATAATGCATATGTAGAAATTTTAATAAAGTGATGTCACTCTACCTAACGGTTGGGCCAAAACCGAACTAAGGAAATCAATTTATGTAAATGTAAAATTTGTTTATTATCATATTGTACTAGAGATATAGAAAAATAAATGTAGCTTTTGGAGTCTGAAAAGGGGGGTCTCTTAATGGAGACTTATTGATTAGGGTCAGGAGAATATTCACCAAAGACACGTTTGCAGAATCATGAGATTATGTGTTTGATGCTTGCATAATGCTGGAAGCGTGTAAGGTGAAGGAAGTTTATGACTTGATGACAGGAGAACAATGGTTCCAAAATGTTGTTTGAGTATTGCCATGAGAGACTTGTGGAAAGACACATAACTATTTGAAAGAAGACTGAACCTGAATCAGCCCATTAGTTGCACCATGCTTGTCACTAAACAGATACTGCAATTTGTTTATTCTGGAAATTTTTCCTTTCTAAAAATGTTTTCATGAAACAACTCTTCGTTTGCCATATTTCTATCTCTGGATAGCGGACTTGCAATTAGGTCATATGTGCAAACTTTTCCCTTAATTATTTATTACTTAAGTATCTCTTTTTATGTAATAATTGTATTAGTCTATCAGATCAGTTTAATATCATAAAATAATATTTCTTTATGTTCTCCAATTCTGATCCTTTATTTGTGTATATGGTTAAACAGCACCGAAGATGATCCTTACACTCAAGCTGCATCAAATCTTGTTGCTGGTGGCAACTTGGAGCAAATCATCAAACAAATTCTTGACATGGGTGGGGGGGCTTGGGAGAGGGACACTGTTATTCGTGCCTTGCATTCTGCATATAACAATCCTGAGCGTGCAGTTGAATATCTATACTCTGTAAGCTCCACTTATGCATTGTGGTTGTCTGTTGTTAAAAAACATGTTGAATGCCTTTTCCTCCAAATAGTTAGTGTTCTTGTTTGCGTACGATTTCACATCACACTCTACAGCAACGTCATCATCATTAATGCTATCATCAAGCCATGTTTGTCCTAACTATCTGGGGTTAGACTGCATGAATCTCATTCTCCATGGAGCTTTATCACATTGTACAATAACATTGAGTATAACTTATATTTGGCAATAAGATCAATTTTTCTCTATAATCCCCCCCTGCAGATTTCTAGACATGATTGTCCCATAATCTTTTTTTTTTGTTATGCAAATTATGTTTTGTATGATCTGAACATGTGTCAGGGTATACCTGAGAATGCTGAAGCCCCAACCGTTGCACAGGAGGCACCTCCTAGCGGGCAAACTCTCAGTTCTACAGTCGAAGCTCTGCCAGCAGTTCAGCCATCGGTTCCTTCTAGTGGTCCTAATTCTAATCCTTTGGACCTCTTTCCCCAGGTAACCACAGCATATGTGCTTCAGTCCATTCTACTATTTATATGTACAATAAGTGGACATCACTGTTATCCACAATTTATAGGGCTTTCCCAATTTTGGATCAAATGCTGGTGAGGGCAGCCTTGATTTTTTGAGGAATAATCCACAGGTGCCTGTAGTTTGTCTTATGCAACAAATTAAAACATTTGAACTGGAATTCTAACTTATTGTCTTATTTTACAGTTCCTAGCCTTGCAAGCTTTGATCCAGGCAAATCCACAAATCTTACAGGTTCTTTCATTTCTTCCATTTAGCATGACTTTTTTTTTCATGTTTTTTGTTCTATCAAATAATATCTTGTTTTCAGCCCATGCTGCAAGAGTTGGGGAAACAAAATCCTCAGTTTATGAGGCTCTTTCAGGAACATCAAGGAGAGTTCCTTCGATTATTAAACCAACCTGCTGAGGGTACTGAGGGTGAGGGGTAAGGAAAATTAACTTCATTTCGTTCACCTCATTTCAAGTAAGCATATCAAATTTTCTTACTTTTATTAATCAATGGAAAATAGAAATCTTCTCGGTCAATTGGATGCTGGAATGCCAGAAGCCCTTGCTATCGTCACTCCTGAGGAGCGCGAAGCCATTGAACGTGTAAGTTGGTCTTCTTTATATTTGACAGAATCTTTTTTCCTGTTTGTTTTCCCTATTATGTACCTGCTCTTTAGTAAAAAAATTTAGTCATCCTGAAACATTGCTGTGCAAGTTACATGTTTCTCTTCTTTTTTTTTGACGTCATGAAGCATATGCCCCTACCCCTGCTCAAGTCTCTCTTCCTGCTAGATGGATGGAACATCATTGGCAAAGAAGGATAATTGTCATTTAGATGTTACAATTCTAACAAAAGCTTCATACTCATTTTATGTCAGTTCAGTCTTTCTAAGAGACAATACAAGGTTGAGCTCTGTATTAGTATTCCGCGAACAGGAGAGAAGTGTTGGTATGAATAGTTCTCTGCACAATAGCTTAAATGAAATATTTCTCAGTTTCTAAGAAAAAATATAGTTTCCAAATCTTTTAAAGAGTGGATGGTCAGTGGTGTTCAAACAACTTAGTCAACCCATTAGAAACCCATTATTTTGTGATGATTGATACTTTGTGTGGCAACATTTCCTTATTTGTATTTGTAACCTATTTAGATTCAATATTATGTCGAAGGTTGTGAATCTTACACATTCACATAACTTTTAGTTGGAACCCATTTTGAGAGAAGTTAGAGAAACTCTCTCCAGTGTCCATGGTTTCAAGCGCCAATCAGTGTGAATCGGCACGGTCATATTGCTTCGGCTGGCTGCCATTATCAATGCTTTGTTGGCCCGAATTAGTACCACTATGTCGCCCTTGGCTTATACAGTTTTGCTAGTACTGACTGGGATAGGTACCAAGATCAATCGCACTATCTAAATAGGAAGATTATCTATCTATAATTTATCCTTCAATTGTATTTGTCCGTCATCGGGAGATGAAACACTATAAAAAGAGAGGGTAGGAAAAGAGAGAAAGCACCTACCAAAGCACTAACAATAACAAATAGTAATGATGCAGATTTAGAGAAATCAAGATATGTTCATATCCTATATACTTGTGATTATTCTAGTTCCAATAGTAGTTTTAGTTCATGTACAACTCTCCGTGGTTACTAGGATTTATTAATGGATATATGGAGAAACTAGATCCAGTACCATATCCCCCGTGTTTTCCATTTCGAGAACCTGTGTTACTAACTTCATCCATCCTTGTTTTCTCAGCTCGAATCTTTGGGCTTCAGTCGCGCTGCTGTGTTGCAGGCGTTCTTTGCTTGCGACAGGAACGAGGAGCTCGCCGCCAACTATCTTCTGGATCATATGCACGAGTTTGAGGAATAATCTCGTAAGTTGATCTATTCGTTTTCAGCTCTGCGCGTATCCGGCAAGGCAGTAAGCCTGTGTAGTAGTCACTCGTGCTGCTTAAAGCTGTTTTTTAGATTCTTGAAACTTGAAAGCCTTATTTTTCGCACAAAGGTAGTTCCAGTTCCATCTTTTCTTTTTTCTTTTACTCGAGTGATAATTAGCAGAGAAAAACGAAATGAGTGGCTTCCTTTTGGCATGTTCTTCCTTTCTCTTGTTTCTATATTTCAAGTAGGCAAAACAAAGAAATTTTCTCTCTTTTCACCCCTTTTTTTTTCTTTCCCTCCTTTCCATGCATTTATTATTATTGTTTTTATTTATTAAAATGCAATGCGCTTGTATGTTTATTATTGACTAGTGGACCAATACTGTGACCCATGATTGTATACCTACTGCTACGACGTGACCCGTGTTACCTGCTTTTCCTGATTGGCATCTCTTTGAGCATCTGCCACCAGCCATCATACTCACTACAATTTAAAGAATTGCCGTATCATAAAATCACGGGATGGAATTCTGCTTAAGATCATCATCATATTTATTTCTCGCATACCACATGCTTTCTTTGCCATTGCACTTTGACATAATATCCCGTACAGTGTTAGGTAGTAAATAAGCTTACTGCATTGTCTAAATTAACATATTGATCACCGCATTTATAGCTCTTTACAATGTTTTAAATTATAATCTTAAACCCATACTCGTTTTTTTTTCTTTAACACTGCAATCTAAAGCATTATGATGATTACGGAAAGTCTTAAATATTGTAGTAGATACAAAAATACATATAACTTAATAAACTATATAATAGAATTTAATCACTATATTACAGCTAGACGTGTCCTGTTTAGCTTTTCTTCCCTTTGGTCTTTTATTTTTCTTTTTACCTTTTCTTCCCTTTGGTCTTTTATTTTTCTTTTTACCTTTTCTTCTCTCTGTTTCTTAGAGGCAATTCTTGCCAATTCAGTCAAATGCCAAAAAACAATCTCAAAATGAAAATATTGTTCAGTAATGGGTATGAAAAGTATTGCACATGCTAGAACACAACATTGAAAAAGAACAACTATTAAAACATATAATTACATAATATGTTTAATAGTTACACCTCAAGAAAAGAAGTTAAAAAATTAGCTAATTACAAACATATTCAAGGGAGTGCCATTTCTCATAATAATTAGCTAATTACAACTATTAAATCTATATTTACTGAAAAAGAACATGAAAAATGCTACATTAATGGTGACACCTCTTCTTTTTTTTTTTTCCTTTTTTTTCCTTAACTTGTGCTAAAATCACAAGGCACTACTAAACTATATTTCAGATCGACCCATAATACATATATAAATATGTCTGCTTTCAAATTTTCAGGAGTTTGGAAGACGAATCACACAATGATTTCCTGTGGCGTTGCAAGAAATCTTGTTCTTTTCTGCAACAAATTGAGAAACGGGTTAGAATTTATTTATTTATTTTCTAGAAAACACAAATAGCAATAAATAACTAAATAAAAATTCAATTTTTAAAACATTGTTCTCTGAATTGTATCAAGTTAGGCTCGCCTGTCAACTAGTTAAACCTACAAATCAAACTCCCAAATCAAGTTCAAAACAGCTAGGCATTCACCCAAGATAATTAAGCTTTTAAAGGAAAAGGAGCACCATTCTCTTCTTTTTCTTCTTCTTCTTCTTCTCCAAAATTGCTAGAAAATGCTAAACCTCTTTATAATAGAGTTCCGCCCACATCTTCTCGCTTTGCTTAACATATGGAGCCTCAAGACTAGTAGTTAGAAATGAGATTTACGAAAAGAAATTAGCGAAGACTCATATAGCGGTCAATAAACTAGCATAATTAAGTAAGTTCTCCGGATTAGATTATGAATCTCCAACTTTGGAAGCATCTACCTACTCCTACACTAAAACCAAAATCACTGTTTGATTAAGATTGCAAAAGTGTTTTGTTTTTTCATGGAGTACTACTCCTTGAGTGGTTAATGTCTAAACAAAACTAGTAGACCTAAATTAGGAGCACCAAATTCAATCGTCCGATCAATCGAGCCAAGATTCGATCTAATCATAGGAGAGAGATCAGTCCTTATTGACACAACCATGCAACTTAAACTGGCCCCACGTCCATGATTCTGATCTTGCAACAAACACACGATATGCTCACATGGTGTGCTCCTTTGACCCACGCAATTATTAGCAAGGCCCCTAAAGCAACTCTCACATGGTAGCTCAATGCCATTGATTAGGACATCAAGTAACTTGACCTAGCTACCTTCAGTAAATACCCTCTCATCAAGTGTCAAAACGGCCCGGGGCTTGGTAGTACGATGGTGAACATACGGACGAGTTTCTTACGTAATGCAAATAAACATTTACGACGCTCGAACTATTCGTGGTGCTGGACCGTCCCTCGTGGGTCATCTGACCGATGAAAAACTTCAGTTGGTCCACTAGTCACCTTTAAGTGAATGAAAGGACACTAAAACTAGGTTTTTTCTTTTCTTCTCGACTGTCAAAACTCACCTCTACGTGAGTCTCACTAGTTTAATTCAAGGAAGTAGAATAATAAAAGAAAATAGTTTTAATGTGGGATTTTAGATTGTTTTAAAGGCGTCGATGTTGATTTATCAAGATTCAACATCAAGATGGATTATTGCATGAAAATCATAATTATTATATTTATTTATTTATAAAGGTAATGCAGACGCACCTCCTTCCGACCGGCCGAAGAAGACGGCGCCGCAGGCGGCGGCGCCGACAAAAGAGTAGGACGGCGAGCGGCGCCGTCTTTGTCTTCCACCGCACAAAGCTGCATGATCCTATGCGCCACCTCCGCGGCGTCGCCGGAAGTCTCCTCCATGAGCTTCTCCACCTGCGCCTTGGGCAGCCTCATTTTGATCCGCAACGTGCCGTCCTTGGCCCCCGTCACCGTGGCGGGCGCGCAGGCGATTCCGAGGCGGCTCGACACGTCGGACGCGGACCGCCGGGAGAGGCGGAGGCTCTCGAGCCTCTCCCTGGCGCCCGACTGGCCGAGCTCTCCTGACCAGGCCCTGCGGCTGCCGCCGGAGCCGACCCGGTGGCGCAGGGGGCGGAGCTCGACGAGGAAGTAGAGCTTGCCGGGCTTGAGCGGGGCGTCGGGGTCGAGGGGGCGGGCGCGGAGGCCGAGGCGGTGGACTTTTTCGGCGTCCAGCAGGGCGTGGGCGGGGTAGTCACTAAGCACGCCGGCGGCCTGCGCCGGAGGCTTAACCTTGAAGGTGCTGCCGTCCACCTTCATCACCTTCGCCATTTTCTTCCTTCCTCCCAAACTATTCCCCATCCCTCTCTCTCTCTCTCTCTCTCTCTCTCTCTCTCGGTTGCGTTTGGTTGGGAGGAAGGAAAGAGGAGGAGAAGAGGGAAATTAAATTATTCACCGATTTCTTCACGAAAAGGTCCTCAGATGAATATAAATTTTAAATAAGACCTTTATATTAATTTTAAGATTATAAATGAACTAAATATTGATGAGTAAATAAATTAATAAACTAAATAAATAAATAAATAGATGCTTCACTTATTAATGTTTATAAAAGGATGCTATAAAATATTCACCATAAGGTAAATAAAAAAAATCTTAAAATAAATGAACATATCTTCGCTAACCAATTAAATTTTTTTAAAAATATAAAAACTTTCAATAACCATTTTATTACTTCGTTAATTTGAAGAAAAAATGGGAGATACAGTGAGGAATTTTGAACATTACGAAGGAGCAAAGTGAAACTTTTCCCCATTAAATGGCTATGCCTTCTGTGACTCCAGCGGCTTCCCGTCCCGATATTTCTTGTCGTCTACTTGGGGAGCGTAACAGCCATCGCATTGATGTAAATCTCCAGTGACGTAATCGTGACTGAAGCACGACGTCACGAAGAGTCCGATATAACGGCCGCTAAGTGCCGTAACGTGACTTCACATTATCAAATTCAAGCCCATGGGCCTGAACTAGGCCCGCCAAAAATATTCGAACTAGATCTTCTTTGTTGTGAGGTCGTTGGGCAGTTGACCGTTTTCAGTGAGGTTGAGGAATGTCATTTGCATGATCGCTGATTGACTCCAACTGTAACTGCGGACGGATGGATCCAGGAACACTGTTGAGTAATTTTCTTAAGATATCAATCATCACTGACGGCAGCAACGAGAACAATTGCAGCAAACAGCTCAGTGATGTTGTTGAGTTTTCTCCATCTTTAACTCCAGCACTCTTTCTAAAAAGTCAAATATGACAGACAAAACGTCAACACCGCCTAATCCAGTCGGTCAATTACACTGCATCGGCAACCATGCCATCGCCACCACCGACTCATCGCAAGATCCAGCGGCGGCGGCGGCGACGGTGGTGACGGCGACCCACCACGACTCAATAAGGGCTTGTTCAAGTTTATTTGAGAAGTCCGAGGTAGAAAAAAAAATTAGGTTTTTGACATTATTTTTTTTTAAAAAAAATCTCATTCGTTTTCATTTAGATTTGGGATTGACATAAAAACAAATTATATAAAATTTAATTTTCTGACTTTTTAAATTAAAATTATTAATTTAATTTTTATATTCAAATAGATAATAATTCTTTTCAATTAATAAAATTATTAAATTATTTAATATTTCTAAAGAACGACTCTAAAGAAATAAATTTGAGAAAATAAAAATAATAAAATGAATTAATAATATAAAAATCAGGCTCTCATAATTCATCATCTGCGAGCATAAAAAATAATGAAGAAGAATTAGAAAAGAAGACGAGGAATTCAAAAAAAATTAGCATTTTATTTTGTGTTGTATGGATAAAAAAAAATTAATTCATGTTTTTATGAGAAAATGTTATAAGGAGAAATGTAACAAAAAAAAAAAATAGATTTGAGAGATATTTAAGAGAAATAAATTAAATCTTATAAAATAATATATATAATTAAAAATAAATTTAAAATGTTAATGATCCCGTCTAGGAATGTCGATGCATGACTCACCGGTTCCTTGGAGTAGAGATTGGATGGATCCAGTATCTTCAGGCGATAGAAGAGCTCTTGAAGAAGGGAGCAGGGAAGAAGGGATTCAGCGGCTCTGCCTGAGACAAAGAAGATCTGCAGAAAAGAGGATTAGAGAAACAGCCAGTAGGGTTCCTGGTGTTAACTCTCCGATGCTCAAATCAGTTGAGTCAGAAAATATATGAGGAAAAACTATAATTTGTAAATGCGAGAGTCTGTCTGTGCATACCTGCGATTGTAGAGATGACCTCCTTTTATATTATCGAGATCATGAAGACCTTTCGTGTTCCTTTCCCATATTCCCCGTAGCGTTACTCACAATTAATTAACCTTTTAATTTGTCATTAGTGATGCTTCTCAGGTTTAACCGAAAGATAACGCTTACGTTTGGAACATTCTGTTGAAAGCGTCATTCGTCCATTGTCGAAAAATATGAGAGTCTTTATGACGATGACCTTTTATGTGTTTGACATCCTTTTATAATCGAAGGACCTAGGAGGTGCCTAAAAGTCAAGGGCTGTAGGAGAGACGGAGGCTGTAGGAGCTGGAGGCTGTAGGAGCCGGGCCTGTATGAGCCGAGGGCTGCTGAAGCCGGGAGTTATAGGAGAGTCGGGGGTTGTAGGAGAGTCGAGGGTTGTAGGAGCCAGGGCTATTTTAAGTCGGGGCTATATAGAGCCGGAGACTTTTGGAGTCGGGGGCTGAAAGAGAGTCAAGGGCTGTAGATCACATATGTTGACACCTGACCCTCAAATGCCACGTGACATTCCTTGGATATCTTTCATATCACATGCCTCTCCTTCAAGTTTAGTTGAAGGAAGCGTAGTCTGACTGACTGGACTGTAGTGTTTTTAACTTCATTCCTGAGGTGTTGTCCACGTGGCATTTCTTTACGTGGCTATCTGAGATTTAGGGCATTAAATACGAGATCTCGAATCATTAATTGCGACCACGCCTATTAAAAACACCCCATGCTTGATTTTGCCTTGGCTTCTGATCATAAGCACACCATTATGCTTCAGAGGTAGTGTCATATTAATGTGATGTGACCTTTTTAGGAGAGTACCGAGGAGTCGTTGATTTTGTGATGATTACTCAGATTCGAACATACCTTCTGCTCTAAATCCAATGGTTGTGGCTTACCTCCCGCCTTTATGTCGTTTAACATCCAATGGCTGGTTTTGAAAGCGCAGGGTATATATAAATGTCATCTACATAACCCTTGGTTCTTATCGTAAAAAATTTATGCTGGTTTTTCCATCGCCGTCAGCTTTCTCCTTCTTGGGTTGCCTCTCCGGTGTTCTTTCATTTCTCCCTCGTCTTTTTCGTTCCCGCTATACTCTCCGTAAGTTTTTCGTCTGATTACCACGCCTTCATTGCTTTGGTAGTTTTTTTTTTTATTTTAGTGTATATAAGTCTCAAATGACCTCTGGATCTTCTTCGGCCCCGTGGTACAAATCCATAGAATCTAGTTTTACCAGCGGGGGTGTTGTAGAGGTTTAGGATAGCCTATAATATTCTCGCTGATCATCTGCTAAAGGTACCCAGCGGTAACGATCACCTAGACTGCCCACCGCCGGGGTATGCAACCTTTGTCCGGGGACAATTCGTAAACAGCTTGCACTTCCCTATCCCCCCTTTTTCCGAGGTATCTGAATATTTTCGAACTCCTCTCTCCCAATTGGGTCCAAATTCCTT
>JBBUKS010000113.1:13073178-13085251 GCA_038050645.1 Hedychium gardnerianum | reverse complement strand
CTCAATGGCGTAAAAGGATCCATATAGCCGACCCCACATAGTGGGATAAGGCTCGGTTGTTGTTGTTGTTGTTGTGTTGTACGTCCAATAATGAGTTTGTATTTAAATTACATAAGGTTGTCTAAATTTTAAAAACTCACAGTAGTCTATCTAGGATGTGAAATCAAGATGTAGGGCATGATAAAACTCAAGAGGTTCCTAGGAGTGCATTTATCTTAGTCTAGATTGATTATATTAACATGGATAAGATTATAAGTCAGTTTTGGTCAAACTCACTAATGATGGTACTGTAGGATAATACGCATGGTAGAGAGTGGGTGAATAGTGTGTTTAATATTTTTGAGATGATAGTAATAACAAAAATAAAACAAACAATCAAAGTAATTGCAGCAAAAAAATAAACTAAGTAAATTTGTAGCAAAATTTAGATTAAGTAATTTGCAGCAAAAAATTATATTAAATAATTTACAACAAAAAATAGAACAAAATGATACCACACAAACAACATAGACGTTTAACGCGGTTCAGCTTCCCTCTAGGGTTCCTACATCCACGATATATGATCATTCAGATGGATCATTCTTGAATTCCCACTAAAACTTATTCTTTCAAGAAATATTCTAGAGGTGGAGAAGCCTTTTACAAGATAAACAAGTTAATAACTCAAATAATAAACCAATGCAATAAAATAATAAAAATAACAATTTAACGAATGGTGTTGCCGATGAAACTTGAGGAAGCACTTGCAAGTAGCGTAACAACATGACGATATCTTGATTGAGAAATTGATTTTCTGTGTTGAAAACAGGAGTCTCTGCCTTCCTTTTATAGAGGTTTGTCGATTGCTGACGTGGCACATGTCCTTCTGGTCGCTCGAACACTGTGCCCTAACTACCGATATGATTTGTTTCGACTTCGGATCTAGCTGACCGTGACTTCTAATTGCCTAGACTCCTTTCGGACACTTGGAGCAAGGTCAACTTTATCCCTTGATAGTATCCTTCAGATCACTAGATTTGGATTTCAGATCGCTTGGAAGAACTCAGTTCGCTTGAACACTAAGCTCGTCTGGACCTTATTCCGGTCGCTTGGAAGTCTACGACTTGTCCTGATCAAACTTATCTTCATTAGGTCTATTGGGGAGCCCGATGGATGCGTGCAAGGGCATATTTCACAAAACGCATAGCGAAACACAAATAATAAATCTAATTTATTACATCACACGTATCTCACGCATACATGAAACACACATGCAAGATATAACTAGAATATAAAATTTTATGATAAATAAATATACATGTTGTATGACGTGGAGCGGGAATGACATCAACCAACGACGCTGTCAAGCCTCGCCTCTATCCGTATCCACGTCGAGTAATCGTCAAGACGACTTCGAAAGCCATGAGTCGTGTCTCCATCTTCAGTACTAGCCGTCGATCGGAGATGAAGCAATCCGAGAGAGGATCTCACCAACGGTTGGTGTCTGGTGACGTTTAGTGACCCGACGACACCAAACACGGAGGATCTCCCACTCACTTTGATGCCCGACAGCATACGCAATCCAATGGCAAGAAGCGAGGTGAATGGTAGGCGGATCGCTGCTGTTCAGGGCTATTTTTCGCTGTTACTGGTAATCTGGCCGGTAGCAAGAAGGTCCGGTGGTCATCCGGTGACCACCAGAGAGGGAGGGCGACCGATGGCTGGGCCTTAAGGTGATGTCAGTGCTGCTTAGAGGTGGCCACATGCGGGAGGACAGCAACAACTTGCTGTTGTTCATGCTGGACAGTGGGTGACCGAACTACGATTTTGGTCCCCGAGGCCAGAGGCTGACCGAAGGGAAGAGGGCAATCAATCGGTGGAGATGTCTGGGTGTTGGTCGGCGGTGGCATAAATGAAGCCTTCCCTTTGGTGGTCGACGGCAGCGACACAAGAGAGAGGAGAGGGAGAAGGGTTAATCAAAAACCTAATATTTTCTCTCTTAAGATATAGATTTCATAACAGGTTGGAGAGCAAGTCCAAAATCCGTTACTTCTCTTCCCACATATAGATTTCATAATAGGTTGGAGCCAAACCCATCCATTAGTCTTAAGTTTGGTTCAAGACTAAACCAACTTGGTTCAAAACCAAAACACCTTGGTTTAATAATCAAACCTCTTTTAATTAAAATCAAACTAATTTGGTTTATAATTAAACCAAATAGGGTGGTCCAATTCATATTCAAAAGACGTGGCCCATCCGTGCTTTCGCTCCAAAAAAATATCTCCCATATTTGCCCTTCGTCTGGTCTAATCAGACTCAGTCTCTCTCGATCTGAGAATACAATTCCCAAACTCGTTTTAAGTCTTTCAGATAAACTCATTGTGCATGTGACCCAATAGGTTCCGGTTATGTTGGTCATTCATAATTAACCATTAATTACGAATAGATCATGAGTAACACCTAGTAGTACATCATGATCGCCAATTGATTGAAAAATCAACGGTTGATCCTAGAACCACTTCTTAACCCTTCAGCAGCTATAATGAGTCTGTGTCAGTTTCCATTAGGCTGATTACGTCACACCTAGCCTAAGTTATACTTCCTCATCTTGTGAATTCAAATTACTCAAACATGTATCCAAGAGTTTCATACTCTTGACATGTATTGCTTTGGCAAAAGACTTCAAGTAACAATCCTGACAAGTGGCCTTAGGGTATACATCTCCTTATATAAGGAGCTGTGAATCCTCTGTGGGCTATCCAAACACCTTCAGGCATTTCGACTTATACCCAATCATTTCGGTTCCACACCTCCAAGGAGATGTTTGCTTAAGACGTCAAAATATAAGTCTCTATGACCAAGATGACTTGAATACCTCAAGTCGAAGGAAACTATTGTCAAAATCGCAAGTGCACGGTTAAATCGTCAAGTAATAAAAATATTGATCCACAGAGACTGTTGATTAAACACTAGCTAAGTTCGCAACGTAAGTTATCTAAATAATGGAATGTTGTAAAAGCTTGAGAACTAGAGGTTGATAGAGAGAGTGTGAGAGAGAGAGAGAGTTCACTTAGGAGATGAGTAGACTTGGGAAAATGATTCTAGGATTTCAGTTTCATTATGATGCTAGTTGATGTACTATGGATTGTTCATTACCTTACCCTCCATATTTATGCTCTTGTAGAGATTCTAACCAAATTATTAGTATGAACCCGTGAAGGTTACACCGAAGTGTTTACACCATTTCCTTCCAATGTCACTAAGTTGAAGAGGTAATATAGAAAGTTTGGTTAAAGATAACCCTCTGTCACAAAGGACTCTCCGGTCATACAGTCTAGATTACACAAGTCACTTTTTAACATTGAATTTGTGAAAACTCATTAAACTCTAATTAACTAATCCCTTATGAAGAATTGACCCTCATTTCGAGGTGATGACTCTAGAAAGTTCGATTAAAGGTAACCCTCTGTCACATAGTCTAGATCCTCTCCTCTATATGATGACCAATCCTTCACATCCATAAGCATATACTTCACACACACATTCAATAAAATAAAAACAAGACATCACACACATGAAACAAGTCATAAACATGTCATTGAACAAGAAAATTAGCAAATCCATAGTTTACACATCAACATCACATCAAAACTACTTCCTATATCCTAGAATCTAGGAGATCTACTCCATAACAAAGAAATTACAATCCAAAGACAAGAAGAGAAGCATTATTATAATCCAATGGAGAATAGAGAGGAAGAAATGCTTATCGAGATGATGTTGTTGTCTTCAGATGAAATCCAAGCTCCAGAGGTGGACGAATCATTGAAATCTGTTCGAAAATGAACCTAGTAGGTTCCCTTTGTTGGGTAGCCTGACACAGATCCGTGCTTTAGACGTTTCACAAAATGTGCATAGCGGAAGTCATAAAATAATAATTTCTAATTATTATTACAACACACACATCCACGCATGCAAGATACAACACGTGCAGACATAACCGTGCATTAACATTTTATGAAAACTAAATTAAACCATTTAATCTAGTTATACCTGCGAGTTCATAATTGAATCTTGTTGAGAGTGTTTGCTAGCCTCGGCTAACCTCAAACAGATGATTCGGAGTAAAAAGGGGAACAACCTAAGCGACGCTCAAGTCTTGCCTCTACTCGTATCCACGCCGAGCTATCCTCGAGATGACTTCGATAAGTCCGAGTTGAGTCTCCACTTCGGTACTAGCTAAAGAGAGGAGATGGTTCTATTTGAGAGATGGATCACATCTTGATTTGTACCCGATGGCAATTACAAGCCGGTGGTACAAATCAAGGCGAATGGAAGCAACTATTGTTGTCGTTCGGAGGCTGGAACATCGTTGTCGAAAAATGGGACAGCATGTTCAACGGCGGTAGGAATTTCGACAGCAACCATTGCTGGTCGGTACAAGAACTTTGGGCGATAGCAGCAATCCAATTGCAGCAATCTAATTATAGCAATCTGATCGAAGCAATCTAATCTAGACGACATCAGCAATCTGGCCGGAGCAATTAGGCTGGAGCAATCAGATCTGCCGCAACGACTTGGAAGATAGTAGCAATCTAGCCGACAGCAACCCCTTGGGTAGTGGCTAAACCACCAGCGGGCTACGTAGCTCCAGCTGGTAGAATACTTTCAACCGACAACACAAGCTGCTAGGGCGGTGGCAGAACCAACCGACAAGCGACGGGTCCTTTAGACGACGGTGGCAACTCAATACCGGTGGTGGATTCTTGCTTGGAGGAGCAACCACCAGCAACAAAGAAAGGGGCGGTGCAAGCACCGATAATGGCTTCTTTGCTCTCGGCGGCGGTGCAAGCACTACTAGGAGCATGCTCTCAATGGTGGCACAAGCACCATCGGCCGACGATGGAACAACCATGACCAGAGCAACCAGCACAGGTGTTGGATCTCCCTGGGGTGGAGCAACTGCTCACAAAGAAGAAAGGGGATGCGTTTTTCTCTTCATGGCGGCTATGCCACAAAGAAAGAAGAAGGGAAAAAGAAAAGCCAAAATAAAAACAATGACCTTAATCAAATTAAGGTTTTTTTTTCTCTCTCTCATGGTTTCTCCTTTTCTATATCTATATATAGATTCCATATTGGGTTTGAATAACAAATCCAAATCCACACCCAATAAACCAACCCGATCGATTAGCCTCAAGTTTGGTTTAAAACCAAATCATCTTGGATCAACACCAAAATCACTTTAATTAGAACCAAACTAATTTGGCTCATAATTAAACCAATGATAGCCCAATTTGTCTTCGAAAGACATGACCCACCTGCGCTTCCGTTGCGCCAAACTCTTTCCATATTTGCTCTTTGTCTAGTCCAACCAACTCAATCTCTCTTGATCTGAGAATCCAATTCTCAAACTTGTTTTATGTCTATTGGATAAACGTTTAGTGCGTGTGACCTTATAAGTTCCTGATTTATGTTGGTCATCCATAATTAACCATTAATTATATATCGATCATGAGTGACACCTAGTACTACATCATGATCCCCAATTAACCAAAAAATTATTGGTTGATCTCAGAACTATTTCCGAACCCTTCAGCAGCTACAATAAGTTGTGTCTTATTTCTTTCACTCGTCTTATATCCACTTGGTTCAGGACATGATCTATGTGTTAGTCCTCAATAGGCTGACTACGTCACACCTAGCCCAAGTTATATTTTCTCATCTTATGGATTAAAATTACTCAGACATGTGTTTAAGAGTACCATACTCTTGACATGTATTGCTTTGGCCAAAGACTTTGAGTAATAATCTTGACAGGTTGTCATAGGTTATACGTCTCTTTATACAAGGAGCGGTGAATCCTTTGTGGGCTATCCAAACACCTTTAGGCACCTTGACTTATAACCAATCTTCCCGAGTCCACACCTCCAAGGAGATGTTTGCTTAAGATGTCAAAGTATAAGTCTCCATGACCAAGATGACTTGTATACCTCAAGTCGAAGGAAACTTACACTTAAGCTGCAATGAGACCTTCATTGATAGATCCATATATGTATAGAACCATATAAAGTCTCATGGCAGGTCACTCCAATGAACTAGTTACCTTTAACTATAATCCATCTTTGACTCTCGACATCCCAATGTCTCCATCCAGTGAGGGATGAGTACTTGGATAAACCAAGGAGTATAACACGTGCTAGTCTCACAGAATCGATGATGTTCAAACTCATCAATTCGTCGACTAGGGAATGTTTTCAATACATTCATAATTACACATGTAGAGATACTCACTAGTTATGATTCAATCATAAGTTCTCTCATGCTATGAATTGTATTGCGGACATTCAGTAAATGAGTTTAAGATTCAATAATACATATAAAGGATGTGCACTCAAAAAGTGAATCATCTATTTATCTAATAAATAGTACATATTATAAGGCGATTGTCTTGGGACATCTCTCAAATATAACACCCTTGAAGGTGAACCTCTCCTCCCCTTGAAAACGGGATCTCATTCCCCTTAAATAGGTGCCCCACACGGCCAAGGGACCATGCCACATGGTCATGCCTATGAGGCATGGACGTGCTGTGATAAACCCCAGGAAAAAGACACGACCATGCCCCTTAGGCACGACCTAGCCATGCCCCTTGGGAATGGGACCGAAGCAAGGCACCACCGTGCCTTTTGGCATGGCTAAACCATGACTCATTCTGGAATTTGCTGAGAGGCATGGCTGAGGAAGTCACTATCGTGCTTGTGAGGCACGACTGTGATGTGTCTCTTGTTGGGAAGCTGAGAACTCCATCTGAAAAGGCACAACCGTGCTTGGGAGGCATGACCGGGCCATGGGGCTTACTAGAGAGAGACGATTGAAGAACACGGCTGTGCCAAGAGGTATGACCTGGCTTAGCTGGAAAGGCAAGGTCGTGCATAGGAGGGTACGACCATGCGATGCATATTTTCTCCCTAGCTTGCTCCAATGTCGATTTTGCACCATTTTCGCTCTAAATTGTGTCTTGTCAATCAAAATACAAAGAGAGTAGATCTCCAAAACAAAGGAGTAAAAGCATGACAATATAATGAATAGAATATAATAATGTAGATCATACTCAGTGAAATGTAAGTAGATGTACAACAAATAATGCCTAAAAATATATATAATCTATGCACAGCACACCCTAAACTTAAACCTTTGCTTGTTCTCAAGCAAAAACCTGCAATCTAGATTCATGTGGCAATATGGTGCATCATAATCCCTAGTGAATTAGATTAGTCCTATCGTATAGTTTTATTGATGAGCATTATACAAGAATTGTTTGAAAATGACCGAAGTAAAATTTCTCCGTACTTGGTGCAATGAGTGACCTAAGTTTTCAAGTGTAAAATGTAGATCTAACCATATTCCTCATGCCTTTATGCACTTACCGGCAATAGGCTTGGTTTCATCCCTCTCAATCTACACAAGGACTCAAAGGGTCACTCGGAATCAAGAGAAACGTAATAGTTATTTTCCTAGTAACATAACTCAGTCTCAAAGGAGTAACTTGTTAGTTTCTACTCATGACAATTGTTTTTATTCCCTTATTCAATTTTTTTTTGTGCTTGTAAAATGTAACACAAGAAGGGATTTTGATTTTTCCAAATGAGTTGACGTGATTCGAGTTCATCCAGTAACCAAAATGTAGTTGAGAAATACCTTAGAAGCACAAGTACTAGTCCGGTTCTATGAATCATGACTATTTTTGGATCTATCCACAATCAAAGTCAAGCATAGTATCAAGAGATCCTAAAACCAGGTCAATTCTCAAACTCTTCAAATAAAATATAGCTCACTTCATGCTACTATGGATAGGAAAAGTAGATCACTAAGCATACTAGCACATAAATCACAACAATATGAAAATCTAGAACAAGTGTGATGATGATGATGCAAACCATGCTATAATATGATGATGATGCAATTATCATGTCATAAGTGAACACAACAAAATCAAACTAACTCAAACCAAACTGAAACAAATGCAAAAATAAGAATATGTACATATGTACAAACATATGTACAACCCCCCTAGACTTGGACACTTTATTGTCCCAATGAAACAAAACTCAATAAGGTGGACAAGGGCTAGGAGGAAATCTAGGTACACGGGGCAGGTTGCCAAAATGCTCATGGTACTGAAAAAGTCTAGCAACCTGCTTCCTCATCATATCTAAAGATCGTCTAAATTCCTCCACCTTTGCGCACTCCCGATATTGATTGTAGGATCAGGTTGGCCGGCTAGAGGGGGTGGCAAATAAAATTAAGACTTTTCTCTTGCTTCTTACTAAGCAAGGACATACACTAATTAATAAAATAAAAAAAAATAACATGAAAGAAAAGAGGCTCACAAATTTACTTGGTTACAACCTAGTTGATTGTTAATCCAAGGCAATGAAAAACACTAAGAATCTCCTTCGTTGAAGGCAGAGTAGTCTCTTACAGACTTTGAAAGCGTAGACTTAGAAAATAACAAAACAAGTTGAAAGAATAGAGTGTGTTACTTTAAAACTAGAGGGCACAACTTCTATTTATAGCAAAATGATCAAGGTGACCATTTTACTGACGTGACAATCATGAGGGTGCCTCCATCGATTAGGAGTGGCTCCAATGGATTGAAACTGATCCATTACTGATCTGGCAGCGTTGGGGGTGCCTCTAAGCATTGGGGGCACCTCGGTTGACTTGGCGTGGCTTCCATATCCTTATCTACAACGAGTCTTCAACGGTTGAGGCATCTCCAAGCAACGGGGGCGCCTCTGTTCTCAGGCGGGTGAGGTGTCTCGAGCATTGGGGGCGCTTCCAATGTTTGGGTGCTTGAGGCACCTCCATTCGATGAGGGCGCCTGCAGCGCCTGGCGGGTGAGGCGCCTCTAGCTGCTCTGGGGTGCCTCCATTCCTTCCGATCGCCTGGGTGATCTCTGGTCGTTTGAAGTTGAGCTCATCCGAACCCAACTTCGACCTTCTCCTCGAGCAGGCTTCCTCCCAGGCTTCTCATCTCTTGGACCGCGTCCTTCTCACCTCATGTCCCTCGGACCGCATCCTTCTCGCTCCACCAGTGTACTCTTCTGCAACTTCTCATCCCTTAGATGCACTGAGCCCGTCGACTCGCTTCCCATGCCATCCTTCTCGTCCGCTGTGTCTTCCGCTAGACTTCTTGTGTTCCTAAGTTCCTTTATACTTAGACACAAGGATCAAACCACACAAGACCTAACTTAACTCATTTGATCACATCAAAACTACCTCGGGGTACTTACAATCTCCCTCTTTTTGATGTGCATCAACCTGAGTTCAAGTTAGGGTAAATAAAACTTAAGTCATAACATATTAACTACATGAAAAAAATATTGCAATTAAGTATAAAAAAAACTGCAATAAACTTAACATTCCTCCTTAACTTGATATTACTTCTCCCCCTTTGATCACATTAGAAAAATCGGGGAAAATATTAAATATTGAAAAAAATATGAAAGAATTTAATTGAGGATGTATACACGAGATAGAAATTTGTGTATTTTTACCACAATTATTTCTAAGAAAATAATTTTTTAACAATTAAATCACAAATTTCCAAAAAATGATTTGAAAATTATTTTTAAGTTTAGAAAAATATTGAATTATTTTCAATGTTCAGAATTACCAATCTGATTCTAGAAAAAAAATTTATGAGAAAAATATTTTTTCTTATAGAGGAAAATATTTTTCTTTTAGAGAATTGGATATTTTCTAAGATAATAATTTAAAAATAGGTTTTGATAGCGAAAAAATCTTGCAAATTTTTCTAAACATTTAAACTATAATGGTTATTCGCAAAAAATCAAATTTTTTGAAAATAAGTCTCTAAAAATTTATAATTTTTATTTAAAAAAATTATACAAATTTATGCAACAGTCAAAAAATTTCAAAATTTTTACTGGTAGCAGAAAACATGAAATTCTATCATAAAAAAATATAACATGAAAAATAATCGAAACAAAAGTTGACAAAGATAATTTTGCAAACAAAATGTTAATAAATCAACCATTTTATTTTCTAGCATACATATAAAGATAATATAATTAGTTAGAACAGATTTTGGAACCCAAAATAATGTTCTACCTACTGGATTAATCAAGTATTTTCTAGGAATATCATAATTTGAAAAAAATTCTAATTTGTCCCCTATGGTTTCTAACATACTAATTAAGCCCTCTATAATTTCTAAAATTTTGAACTTGATTTAAAATTGAATTTGAGTATGTAGAAGTTATTTGATCTTTTAGCTTTGCATTTTTAATTTTGATTTTATCAAATTTTGGGAGTGGACATGCATTTGCTAATTAAATTTTTAACTTAATATTTATTTTAGGTTGTTTAGGAGAAAGCTTACGTACCTCACTTACCGTGTTAGATTCGTAGTTGGATGCTCCCCATTCACTGCTGCTCTCTTTAGAAGTTTCTCCCCCTTCATTAATGCTCTCCTCTTGGTGACTAGCCATTAGTGCTAGTTTAGCATATTCCTCGATCTCGAATTCTTCTGAGGACGAGTATCCCACGTAGCTTTGAGGTTTCTATGCTTGAATTTTCTAGGTCCTTTCTCCTTTTCTTTATATTTTTCTTGATTTTTCGATCTTGGATAGTTGTCCTTGATGTGTCCTTCTTCATTGCAATTGTAGCATCTTACCTTTCTCTGTCCTTGTAGAAATTTCTTGGCCTGTGACATATTAAAATTGTTAGTTTTAAAAGACTTATTAAACTTCCTTACCATAGAAGCTTCTTCTTCTTCGTCAGGTGAAGATTCTGAGTCTGATTCAATTTTGTTGGCTTTCGGTGTTAGATTTTAGTCCAGTTTCTTTTCTTTTCTTAGACCTGCAATTCTAGATTCATGTAATTTGAAAGTAGAAAATATATTTTCTAAACTACTTACCTCGAGGTCCTGGGAGATATAGTAGGAATCTACTATTAATGTCCATTCTGGTGTTCTCAGGAATGCATTTAGAGCATACCTTAGTGAATCCCGATTTGATACCGTTTCTCCGAGGTTGGTGAGGTCGGTGATCAGTTCCTTATTCTTTGCGTGTAGTTGAGATACATTTTCTCCCTTTTCCATCCAAAGGTTCGTTAGTTGATTCCGGAGTAGGTCTCGTCTTACTAGTTTGGCCTCCGATGTTCCTTCATGGAGCTCCAGGAACTTCATCCAGTGTTATTTGGCCGAACTGTAGGTGCTAATTTGGTTGACTTCCTGGGGTGGTAGAACGCCTAGCAGATGGAATTATGCCTTCCCGTTAGCCACGAAATCGGTCTGCTGTTTCTTGGTCCAAAGATATTCTTCTTTGTCTTTTCCTTCCTCATGCTTTGGTTCTTCAAAATCATATTTAATCGTTAGTAAAATATCGAAATCAATTTTAAAGAATACCTCCATTCGGCGTTTCCAAATCCCAAACTCCCCCTCGAACTTTGGTGGTTGAATGCTTGATCCAGCCATTCCTATTGATTTTATTGTTGGGTTGGCGGTTAGTCCTTCCGAGTGAACCTTGCTCTGATACTAATTGTAGGATCGAGTTGAACCAGCTAAAGGGGGTGAATAGCCTTGCAAATCTAAATTAACACTTTCTCTTGCTTCTTACTAAGCAAGGACACACACTAGTTAAATAAATAAAAATAATTGCATAAATAAAAAAGAGGCATAAAGAGTTACTTGGTTACAACCTAGTTTGTTAAATATGGTAAATAAAATAAAAATAAAAGAAAATAGATATTAATCGAGGAAAAACCCCTACATAAATTTTTAGGGATTTTAAAAAAAAAATCAAGAATTTAACCGAATTTATATGGATTAATTAAAGTCATTCCTATTTAAAACAGGACTTGATTGATTTTATTTGCCTAAAGTTTAAAAATTTAAACCTAGGTTGAAATATTAAACATAAGCTCTAAACTATATAAACCTAAGTTTATTCATTTCATTTTCACTCTTCTCCCTAACTTTCCCCTCCCCGATTTCTATGCGTTTCCACTCGAGAAATTCTCGCACCACCGAGCAGCCGTCGCCCTCATCGGAGCCACCACCGGCCATC
>JBBUKS010000113.1:13062483-13073078 GCA_038050645.1 Hedychium gardnerianum | reverse complement strand
TAAAAGACTTTAACTTAGATTATAAAAATGTAAAAATTTATATTGATAATATAAGTTCAATTAACTTAACCAAAAATATGGTGCATCATTCAAGAACAAAACAATAGAAATTAAACATCACTTTGTCAGGGATCACGTCGCCAAAGGAGATGTTCAACTTAACCATGTTGAGTCCAAGTCAAACTTGGCTGATATTTTCACCAAACCACTTCCAGAATTCGAATTTAGCAATTTATGACGACAACTAGGAATATGCATGCTACAATAGAGTTGTAAATCAAGTTAAGTGATCCTATGTAGTAAAATAGCTACCTGAAAAATTGAACATAACTTGACTAACTTAGTGAAAACTGTGATCTTCTGATCAACAGCCAGTAGCATAAGTTAAACATTTGGATAAGGATTCTTTCTTAGATGATTTAATTTTACAAGTTATAGTTTCATATAAACATTATCTAGGAGAAGAAAAAATTCAAAACTATATGAAAAATCCTTGAAAAGTAAGGTTAAAAATCAATTATGTGGACTCTGATACATAATCTTAAATTAGTTTACTAATTTTGAAACACATTTTTTTAAAAAAAAATTATTGCAAAATATGTTTAAGAATATTTTGAAAATATGTTTAAAATACTTTAAAAATCTTATATTGATTTTTAAATTCTGTGCAAAATAATTATAAATTCTTTGTAAAATCTTGAAAAATATTTTGTAAAATTTTGAAAATTTCTTAAATATTTGTGAAGAAAAAAATTGGTTTACAATATTTTGAAAAGATTTTTTTTAATTCTTTGAAAAATATGTGAAAAACTTAGAAAAAATCTTTGATAAAATGTTTTAAATCCTTAGCAAAGTTTAAATGATTTATCTAAACATATGCTAAGTGTTTTTAAAAATTAAATTATGTTTTAATTCTGTTCAACATTTTTTATACTTGTGTGCTAAGTTTTAATAATTCCTTGCCTATTTATGCTGTGCATGTTTACATTTTTTAATGTATGCCAAAGGGGAAGGGTAAAGAGTTAAGTTAAGAAAAAATTCAAATTTAAAACTCCTATATAAAATATACTTAAACTAAAAATCTTTGGTGTTTTATACTTTACTGTTTTACTTAGCCAGAAAGGGTTTTTTTATCTTTCTAACTTTAACCCAGGTTGTCATTACATGAAAAAGGGGGAGATTGTTGGTACAGTTTGCACTAATAGTCTAACCCTATGTTTTGATGTATGACAACAAGTTAAAGTTAGACTGTTGTTGTTTAATAAGTTGAGCTAAGTGTGCAGGGTTAACTAACTTGACGGATCGAGAGGGCCAGACACCAGGCTAAAGTCCAGATGTGCGATTCTGACAGGAAGTTCAATTGGGTCAGAGAGGACCAGACAGTTGACGAGAAGTCCAGTCGGGTCAGGGAGGACCAGACGATTTGCTAAAGTCCAGATGTGCAATTCCGACAGGAAGATCTAGTGGGTCGGAGATCAGACGACGAGGAGTTTACTCGACAAATGGTAAGTAAGATACGCACTGGAGGAGAGAGATTCAGTGAGGACGAGTTCTAGTTGGAACTTAGGCGTTGATTCAGCTTAGATCCAATTTGGAAGTCTAAGCTAAGATCAGACTAGACCTAGACTAGGTCTAAGTCATATTTATCATGCATCTATTTTATATGCTAACTCCTTTTTTGCAAGTATTTTGTACTAATGTGTTTTGCAGGGGTTAAAGCTTCGAATCAACAATACTCCAGATATGGAGGGGCCTCGGTGTGATGGAGGCGCCTCAGCACAGAGGCGCTGGAGGCGCCTCGGATAGCTAGGGGCGCCTCAGCACTGGAGGCGCGGGAGGCGCCTCGAATGGCTGGAGGTGCCTCAATGTCTGGATAAGCGTTGTTGACGCACATAGCTAATGGAGGCACCCTAGAGTGCTTGGAGGGGCCTCGGAGTAGATAAGCAACGACTTTATCAAATCCGATCAACTTCAATGGAGGCGCCCCGGAGCATTGGAGGCGCTCTCAATGGACTATATTAAAGCATCTCGACCAGCAGCTCTGTACAACTCTTTCAAACGTTGTTTCGATCTCATATTGTTGCCCTGGAGCTCCAAAACTATTGTACTGCAATCCTGCTATATCGAACTAACATCAGAATTATTTTTCTTTACCAGAATCCTCACCAACGCATGAGCTCAACTCGTACTCATCTTCCATGTTGGTAACGAAATTATGTAAGTCATTTTATTTCTGTAATTGCACAAGGAAGTGTAGAATTATTGTACTTCCCTTATATTGTACTCGATTGCTTTTTCGGAGGTTTCTCGGAAAAAGATTTTAGTGGATTGCCCAACGATACAATCCGAAGGGTTGTGAGCCTTGGAGTAGGAGTCGACGAAGGATCCGAACCAAGTAAAACCTACTATGTTCTTGCTTATCTTTGTATTCTATTTTTTGTTGTGCACTCGAACTTCTGAACGTTTTTTAAAAATCGAAAAAGAAAAATTTTAAACACGTGATTTACCCCCCTCTCACGTGCACTCGATTCTACAATTATAACTTAATTACCTTGAGGAATCTTCAAGTCATTCCTCCTACTAATAGCATCCCTTAAGACTCTATCATCTACCGCAGATCCTTCCCAATCTGGTAAGACATAGCTCATTGCATGTTCGATGTATATACACCCAAGATATTGGTTGCAATTTTACATTTTCTAGTTCGTCTGCTGGGACATTAATATTAATACAAGTCCCATCTAATGCTCCCAAACAACCCTACACTCAAAGAAGTATTATAAAATTAAATTAATTTTATTATATACATTAAAATAATTAAAAAAACAAATTTATGGAAATTATATTGTGTACCTTAAACCATTTTCACCTCTCATCTACGTGATTTTCTAGTATTGGTTCTGGCTTCTGAAATAAAATATTGTGTAACTTTAGAATATAGTTCAAAACTAAATGAAATTGTCTACTAACTGTCTCACTCGATCTAAATGTTTGGCCTTTTAGAACCCTATTCTTCACATTATGTGCAATAATGTAAAGAAAAGATATTACAAGTTCACTAATTGACATATTTCTATTTCCTTGTAATTTTTCATAAGTCATTAGCAAATAACAAAGTTTGGCTAAAATCCTTCTATCCATCCTACAGTTATCCGTGTATTGTCGATCACTACGAAAAATCATCTCATTTAAGTTTATAGACTTAATATTGCATCTACACAATGCTTGATCAGCATATGATACGCTCCTCTTGAACCTAGCACTCCTTCTCTTGATAGGTAAGACAATTGTCAATAATAAAAATATAAATATCTTACTTTCCATCATCTTTATGTGCATAATGAATATAAAAACTATTTTCATCTCTTGCCTTACTGACAACCGAGTCATACCAACCTATCATGTAAAAAGGACAACGAACCAAATAGGAAATCAACAAGGTAGAAAATCCCAATAATTGATCAAATACAAATATAGTGTATTGACAAAGATGTATTAGATATTGATCACAAAACTGAATTGGATGGGCAGGAAAATTAACGGTGGGTGACGGAGAATTGATATGCTAAGAGTAGCAGTCATTGGAGTTTTTTAATCTCTTTAAAAAAAGATTTTTTTTTTACTCGAAATGTGAGATCCTCCCGAAGTTAGACTCCAATCAAGACGGAGAAGCTTACCGTCGATGATTCCAAGGACCTGAGGTGGAGAAGCCTACCGCCACCACTAATTCGAAGAAGACGAAGCAGGAGAAGTCTATCATTGTCGATTGAAGAAGACGAAGCGGAAGAAGTCCGTCGCCACCGATTGAAGAAGACGAAGTGGGCGAAGTTTGTCGCCACCGTCACTGGTTCGAAGAAGACAAAGCGAGAGAAGTCTATCGCCGCCGGTTCGAAGAAGACGAAGCGAGACAAGACAAGCCGAGGTAGAGAAGTCTGTCGCCGCTGTCAGTTCAAAGAAGACAGAAGTCTGTCATCGTCGCCAGTTCGAAGAAGATAAAATTCTGTCACTGTCCTAGGGTTTGTGAAAATAAATGAAGGAATAGTTATCCAATTCAAAGGGTAAACAACGAAGGTTATTTTTGAGAAAATTTTTTACTTAACCTCGGAATCGTCTAAAATCTTACGATATATTTGGAGGTTTTTCGATTTCGTATTATAACCTCATTTTGCTGATACAACGAGAATCAAACATAATTTAAGAATCACCTATCATCCTAAATTAAATAGGGTTAAATAATATAATCTTGAATGGATAACTAAGATTACGAAGAATATCCGGAACCAAATAGGCCAACTCATAATGACGCATTTATCCATTACATGAACCAGTAAATGCAAGAGAGATCCAAAAAAAAATTTATATTTTATTTTCAATATTTTACTGAACTAAGTTTCAATATTATTTAAATCATATATTTAATTTTTATAATACATAAATAACATATCATATTTTTAAAATACTTTTCTCGTTTTATAATTTATAAATCTATCAATCAATTTCGATGATTAAACCTAAAAAAATTTAAATTATTTTAGACTAAAATCAATATACTATTAAAAACTTCCTTAATTTATTTATGATTTGAATCTAAATTTAATAGCTAAATTAAAACAATAAATTAAATAAAGAGCATATTTTTAATTTTTAATTTTATGCATTAAAAAATTCACTACTCTTAATTATATCATCAAATTTAGATATGAGTGCATATATATATTAACTAAGGAGATTTTTATTAATTTTTATTTGAAGTGATTTTGAATTCTCTAGATTCATCAGTCAGTTTCGGACGAAACTGGCTAATAAACTTACGTCATTCGAAAATTTTAAAATTTAATATTTTTTTAGTTAGAGGAGTTTTAGAAACCATTAGCAGTGTTATTCGTGATGACAAAAGATGAAACGCTCGTCACTAATATCTCCGTCAGTCCGTCCTAAGATCAACACGGAATGAACAATGTTATTCGTGAATATTATTATTTTAGATCTTATAATGAACTTGTGATCAATTTTATCAAGTTTTTGTATATTTAAAAATTCATAATTTTTAATTTAAATCGTATTCGAGGACATAAATATATTAATATATAAAGAAGATTTTTAAAAATATATTAATTTTAATTTAAAATGATTCAAAATTTTGTAAGTTCATCAATCATTTATCGTCCGTCTCGATCTTGTATTCTGGACTAACTTCTAGGAGCAACTTCACAACAGTTCTCGTCAACTCGAAGTGTGTGAGCATACTCTGCAGATTGAATCGCCAAATACGTGGATTCAATTTTTGACAATTCTAGCTAATGGACCACAAAAAAAGTAGCTAATTGATTTTTTTTATTGACATATATCTAATCTTAAGTCTAGATCTTTCTTATCTTCAAATGTAGGTGATATATTAATATTCTTATCAATGATGACGATGATTTAACTTAGGCCTTTATAATTTGATTGAATAATGATATAAGCGAGCCGCAAACAAGAAAATAAAATTTAATTAGAGAGTGAAAAAAAACAAGTAGCAATTAATGATAGTAATTTAACAATTCTAACATAATTTATGAAAGTTTTATTAATTTTTATAAAACAAAAAATTATCTTAATAATATTAAAAAGGTTATACTACATTTATTTATTAAACCTATTAGAATCACACATTAAAAATGCTCGTGTGTAACGTGCACAAATTTAAAAACAGTGAAGTAAGAAGGTAAGATCAATAAATTGCCTTTTTTATATATATATATTGTTCATAGTTCAATATAACTTGCTACTAAGCTAATGGAATAATTAATCCTGCGTGAGTGGAACCAAACTGCTTTAAGTTCAGGAAAGAGCTTCAAAGTATGATTTGATGAATGATATCATCGTAATAATCTAAGATTAAAAAGTCAGGATAGTCATCCAAAAGGCCGGGGCATGTGGGCTGAGTCGACCAAGATCCGACTGAGTCGGGCCCAAAAAGGAGAACTGAAGGAGGATGTTGGACTTGGTACTCGGGTCAATTGGGAGTAAGAGCGAGAGCATGAGATGTTGAAACTTGAGCCTCGGGTGTAGGAGAGCTCTGGAGCATGAGATGTTTGACATTTGAGCCTCGTGTGTTTGGGGGTGCAAGGTGCTCGGGGCCTACGATTCAGGCTTGGGAAAGTTTCAAGAATCTTGCGGACGAGGGTTTAACCTGAAGGTGAATCATTTTAGGAAGGAGTGCGTAGGCAATAAAGGCAATCAATGACGATGAGCATTAGTTGTTACGAAAAGAGATGATCGTGGGGGGATATTAATGAGAGATTCATATTTGAGTGAAGATCAATATGAGAGACGTTATAGATGAAAAGAAAGAGATTGACATGATCGTACCCAGAGGTATAATCGTGCTTAAAAACAACAGAAAAAAAAATTCTATTATGATTTTTTCGTAAAAAAAATCTGTTATGATTTTCTCATAACATAATTTTGTTATTTTTTTCAGGATCTGTTTTGACATAGTAAGGTTTAGACATTATTTATAGGGATCATTGTAAGCTTATTGTATGAATGCATTAGATGTAGAGAGAATTCTAATAAAGCTTCTGTCGTTTTCGTGGAATAGGCACGTCGTCGAACCACGGTAATTCTTCCCCCTTCTTCTTCTTCTTCTTTCCTCTTCTTCGTATTTATTTTTTCTCATGCGTTTTTATCTCGTTGCTCCACGCGATCTCTTTCTCTTCTTCCGCGTTAGAGGTTGACAGGTGTTGCCCCTATCTTATGCAATAATTGGTATTAGAGCGAGATTTTAACGGATTTCTTCAACATGTAGGGGACGTCTTCCGTGAAGTTTGATATGATGAAGTTTAACGAAATTGAGAACTTCGGATTATGGCAGAAGAGAGTCAAAGACTTGTTGGTGCAATAAGGCATGATAAAGGTGCTAGGAGAAAGGAAACCGGAAAGCATGAAGACATTATATTGGGAAGAATTTCAGGAGAAGGCAATGACAATAATCAGACTTTGTCTTATGGATGATGTGATGTACCATGTCATGGACGAGGAGTTGCGGGTGATAGTTTGACAAAAGTTGAAAAGCCGGTACATATCAAAGTTATTGACAAATAAGTTATATCTCAAGTAAAAATTATTCGGGCTAAAGATGACAGAAGGAACTAATCTGAGCCAACACATTAGTGTATTCAATCAGATTGTAAGCGATCTGAAGTGGTTTGATGTGAAGATCGAGGACGAAGACAAGACGTTGATGTTGCTGAATTCTCTACCTTCATCTCATATGTATGAGAATTTAATTACTACTTTGATGTAGGGTAAAGAAACTCTTAAATTGGAGGAGATCATAGGTGCGTTACTAGGTTTTCATCAAAAGAAGAAAACAAGCGACGAAGTTTCTCCTGAGAAGGACTTGTAGTAAATAACAACCAAGAGTGTGGTAGGAGCACATCTTGACATGGATCGGGCAACGACAATGAGGCTCGTTCTAAGTCGAGAAGGAAGAAGGTGATCACGTGCTACAAGTGTGGAGGAAAATGTCATATGAAGAGAGATTGTCTAGAGATGAAAAAACATGTTGTAGAGAACAAAGGAAGTTCGTCGAAATATGCAAATATTATTGAAGAGGAAAATTCAGAGAGCGGTGACGGAGATATGCTATTAGTCCTGTCCAGTTCAGAGCAGATGACAGATGCATGAATCTTAAATTCGGTGTGTTCTTATAACATGACTCCAAATCAGGAGTGGTTTGATACCTATAGGGCATTGGATTCTAGTTCAGTGTTGATGGGGAATAATGCTTCTTGTAGAGTTATCGGCATAGGAAACATCAGAATCAAGATGCTTGATGGTATAATCAGAACCCTATGTGATGTCAGACATATACCGGAGCTAAGAAAGAACTTGATCTCATTAGGACCACCGGATGATATTAGTTATAGTTACAAATCAGTGAGTGGAGTGATGAAGGTCAACAAGGGAGCTCTGATGATAATGAAATGATAGAAGTTAACAAGGAACATCTATAAGCTGGTAGGGACTACAGTTGTAGGTGGAGTCGCCTTAGTGAAATCTGAATCAAGCAGTACAGTCTTGTGCATATGCGGCTAGGGCATATGAGTGAACGTGAGATGCTAGGACTTCACAAGAGAGAGTTATTGAAGGACATCAAGACATGTAAGCTTGAATTCTGCAAATTCTGTATTTTAGGAAAACAGAGCAAAGTGCAATCCAAAACGACAACTCACAAGATGAAAGGAATTCTGGACTACGTACATACTAATCTCTAGGGACTGGCCAGTGTAGCATCATGTGGAGGATACTTGTATTTTGTGAGTTTTATTGATGACTCTCACGAAAGGTTTGGATATACTTCATGCGCCATAAATCTAAAACTTTTTTGAAGTTTAAGTTGTGAAAAATTGAGTAGAGAATCAGACCGGAAGGAAGATAAAATGCCTTAGATCAAATAATGAGACTGAGTATACAGATTCAAAATTTTAGGAATTTTGTGAACAACATTGGATTATGAGACATTTCTTGATTCGTAAGACACCATAGCAGAACGATGTAGCACAAAGATTGAATAGAACAATCATTGAGAAGACAAGATATCTTAGACTGCATGCAGGGCTAGCAAAGAGTTTCTGGATTGAAGCAGTTAACATGACATGTTATCTTATTAATAGATCACCAAGGGCAGCACTAGCAGACAAAGTATCAGAGGAAGCATGGACAGGGAATCCAGTAGATTATTCTCATCTTCGAGTTTTTGGATGTCCAGCCTATATGCACATATATAATAAGCAAAGATCAAAGTTGGATGCAAAGTCAAACTAGTGCATTTTTCTGGGGTATCAGAAAGGAGTTAAAGACTTTAAGTTTTGAGATTCTAATGCAAACAAGGTGGTGATCAGCAGAGATGTAGTGTTTGATGAGAAGACCATGTTACTGAGTACTTATGAAGATGAAAAGGAAACATCGTAGAGCAACAAGAAGAAGGACATTGTGCAGGTGGAGCTAGAGACTCATGACTTTGATGATGATAGCTCAGGGCACACGGAACATCGCACTATAACTGAAGGTAGGACAAGACTGGTCATAAAGCCACCTACCAGATACGATTTTGAGTACTTGATGTCTAATGCACTCATCACCAGTAGCGGAGATCCTATATTTTTTTGGGAGGCAATTTACAACTCTAAGAAGGATAAATGGATGAGTGTTATGATGGAGGAGATGAAGTCGTTGCATAAGAACCAAATATGAGCTCTAGTGAAATTTTCTGAGGGAAAACGAGCTATAGGATGCAAGTGAGTATTCAAGAAAAAGGAACCTTTATGGCTTACAGGGTTGGTTAGAGAATTGAGCGTTTAACAAGGTGGAGTTAGGTTGTTATGCGATAATCAGAGTGCTATCTATTTGACGAAGAATCAAGTGTATCATGCGAGTGATGTGAGATTTTACAAGATCAAAGAGCTGATTACTTCTGAGAAAATTCAACTTGAGGAGGTTCATACTGCAGATAATGCTACAGACATGTTGACAAAACCAGTGTCCGCAGAAAAGTACAAGCATTGCTTGAGCTTGATCCATGTCTCGAGATGTTAGAGGAAGAAAGCCCAGACCCAAAGATCCAGGTGAAGTTTTGCTTAGATGCTCATGTTATTCGAAGAGGTGAATATTCGCTAAGATGGAGATTGTCGACGAGTGACTCATATTTGAGTGAATGTCAATATAAGGGACGTGTCCAGAGGCCTGACCATGCCTGGAAATAGTAAAAAAAATTCTAATACAATTTTTCCATAATAGAATTCTATTACGATTTTTCCATAATAGAATTCTGTTATTTTTTTCAGGTTTGTTTTGACATGGTAAGATTTGATCAATATTTATAAGAATCATTATAAGCCTATTGTATTAAGACATTTGATGTAGAGAGAATTCTAATAAAATTTCAATCGTTTTCGTGAAGTAGCACTACAAACAAAGGGCAGTTTTGGGACGAAAAAAATTTCATCCCAAAAAAGGCGTCGCCAAATTTTGCGACGAAAAAATTTTTCGTCCCAAATTTGTAACAAAAAATTTATAAGTCATTAAATAAAATCTGTGATGGAAAACAGAATTCATCGCAAATTTGCGACGAAAACAGAATTCGTCGCAAATTTGCGACGAAAAGAAAATTTTGTCCCAAATTTGAGACGAAAAAAAAAATCGTCGCAAATTTTTGATGAAAAACAGAATTCGTCGCAAATTTGCGACGAAAAAAAAAATTCGTCGCAAATTTGCGATGTAAACAAAATTCGTCGCAAATTTGCGACGAATTCTATTTTTTGTCGCAAATTTGCGATATAATAGTGATTTTACGATATTTTGCGACGAATCCATTTTCGTCGCAAAATTCATCGTAAAATCCGAATTTTTTACGACGAATCCATTTTCGTCGCAAACTATAATATTTTTTTACAGATTTTTTTTATTTAACCACTTCATCCTGTATACAAATATATATCTAATACTGGATTACATATATCCAGAATCCAACATATACAAACAACACAATATATACACAAATATATGCAGAATTAAACAAACAACACACCATATCGCTACTCAATACA
>JBBUKS010000113.1:13035632-13062383 GCA_038050645.1 Hedychium gardnerianum | reverse complement strand
AACGATCTCTTATAATGATCTCGCGTCATATAGAAGAAAGTTCAACACGAGCACATATGACAAGCGTATAACGAGACTTTTACAAAAGATGAAATTCTGGGATTGATTCAAGCACACCATCTGTGTCAAGCTCGGGCTAAACCGTCACATTAACGATCCTCTAATAATGATCTCATGTCATTTAGAAGAAGGTTCAACACGAGCACAGATGACAAGTGCATGACGAGACTTTTACAAGAGATAAAATTCTGAGATCGATTCTTACCTGATTTAGATAGAATATCATATATTCATCATCTGTGTCAAGCTCGGGCTAAACTTCGTATGGAAGTTACCAGGTTGGCCTCCTTCCTCTGATTTATCTATCGGATAATTTCAAAAATGCTCATGGTAATACGTTTATAGTTAATTTTCATAGTTTTCATTGTCTCGTAAGATCGTTTCAATGTTGAAATGAGTATTCTATTTACAAACACAAACTCTCATGGGGTGTTTGGTTCAAGTTATCATATAAAATCTTAGTTATATGATTACCAGGTAATCACATAACCAAGGTTATGTGGAATAAAACATAAAAAAATTATTAATTTCGGAATCAACAAAAACCTTACTTTTATAAGGTTTTTCGATTCCGGATTACATGCCCCTTTTGTTGATGTGTCGGGCATGGATCATTACTTGGGAATCGCCGATTACCTAAATCAAACAGGATTTTTGTTGATAACCTTAGATGGATAACCAAAATTATCAAGAATAACCCTCAACCAAACGCACCCTACTTTGGATTGAGACCACCCAATCAAATTTCGGCAACGACTTATACCCCCAATAGAGGATTGAACCGTGATGCTTGTGTGCATTCAGAATGTCTTTAACGTGCGCGCCAGCTGAGGGAATATATTTATTTCTTCTAGACGAGTTGGATGTATTTATCTTTTTAGTATAATATATAAATATCTTTATTTAGTGGTAGTAGGTCATTTATTTGATTATACTATGTATTTTTATTTAATTATGACAAACGTGTTTTCATTTTAGTAAAAACAAATAACACGTGAACAAAATTTTGCCCATGTCATTCACTTTCAAATCACATAATTATCTTTCACAAAATTGAAGAGATAATAAGGAAATATGAGAACAAATATATATTATATATAATCGAATTTGAATACGAATGTTCTTACTCGACAGCAAACGGCCGATCAAAAAATTCGTCGGCTTTTTTGCGGACAAATTAACAAATAAAAATTCCACCAGAAAAATAACAAATAAATAAAAATAACGGCCAACGAATAATAATTTTTTAAAAAATATTTTGAAAGAATTAGTGAATGTTATTTCTCTATGGCGGCGTCCCGAGCTCCACCTCGTGCTGCTCTTATAGCTGTGATCCTTTAGAAGCTCCAAAGGAAAGAATTCGACTGGAAGTCAACGCCGTCTTGCTCCTCCGCCGGCGGCGCCGCCGCCGAGAACGATAAGCCTAGAGCGAAGTCCTCCATCGACGCCGCAAAATCCGGGAGATGAGCGACGGCGTGCGGCGGCTCGATGAACGACCGGTCTACGTGTTCATCGGAGTGGGCCGCCTCCGAGGGCGATAGGGACGTGGAGGACGACGTGGATCGCCAGCTGTCCACGCCGAGTCCCAGGAGATGATCGCGCGCGGGGAGCGGCTCGAATGTGGACCAATCTATATCCTCCGCGTGGCTGATGAAGTGGGCTCCGCCCGAGGGCGACGGTAACGTGGGCGGCGAAGAGGATCGCCAGCTTTCCACGCAGAATCCGGGGAAATGATCGTCTGTATCGTCCACTTGGCTCTCGGAACGGGGCCCGTCGGAGGGCGTCGCTGACGCGGAGGCGGCGTGCCGGGCTGCGGCGGCCTGGATCTGGAGGACGGTGAGAGGCCGGGGGCCGGAGGCCGGCGGAGCGGGTGCGTCGTCGGGGAAGTTGAGGCGCGCGCGGCGGCCGCGGAGGCAGGCGGAAGCGGCGTCGAACGCCCGTGCCGCCTTCTCGGGGGCATCGTAGGACCCCAGCCAGATGCGCGCGCGGCTGTTGGGCCGGCGGATCTCCGACACCCACCGCCCCCACTTCCGCCGCCGCACCCCTCTGTACCGCCGTCCCTCCGCCGACGATCCGCTTTCCTCGCGCTGCTCCATTAACAAATTAAAATAAATCGCCGTTCTCCCTCCGCTTAGTATCATCTCACACTGCAAGTAGCGACCCCATTTATACCCGACAGGCGAACCGCGTGAATCAGGCGGGGTCCGCACGCCTACACGCGTCCGCGAGTCTCACTCACATTTAGCAACGATGTGCTCGTGCGAAACTGAGCAGGCTACGCGTATTCGTGGGTCGCAGGGAACGCCGCCTTCTTATCCAATCGTGAGACCGGTAGAAGTTTGAGTACTTCTGTTGTGGCGTGGGAAATCGGTCTTGTGGCTTCCTATGGGCTTCGTTATGGACGCATGCTTTACTTGTGTTACGTGTTTCCAAATATGGTTCGAGAAAATTTAATCGTTTCATCCGCCAAAAACAGTACTTATATATATCTATTCAAGCGGTTAATATTTTTAAAATTATTATTTTATTAAAAAAAATTCTATAATACATCATAATTAAAATTTAATTTTTAAATATTTATTTTAATAAAATAAAAAATACATAAAATACTTATTCGAATAAAAATATTGACTATTTCGATAATACTCAGAGATGAAGCAAGGAGTGAATGATGGCGGCTAATCTTCTCTTATTTTATTTTTTTATAAGGATATAAAAAATAAAATGAGAAGCAAATCCACGGCCACCCATATCTTTCGCTACCACTCTTCCCTCGATATGAAATTGCTGACATTTTTAGTCATGCTTAATAAAACTTAGATACATGCTTAGTTATATCACAATAAATGTTATGGTTTCATTTTAATCTGTCCTCTCATTTATTAGAAACTTATACATCTCCTTTGTCGAACAATTAATTGGGATAAAATTAAATGGTATAGAATTGCAAGTGAGGTTGGTTGGTGGGTCATGGAAAGGTGTGGAATTTAGAGCTAAATAGCACATGTTAAAAGTGCAAATTTAATTTCACGGAGGCACATTTTAATCATTCAATGAGGAAAAGAATGTCAAAGACCGACAATAGTGACATTAGTTATAAGAGTCCTCCACGCAATGCTATGACTAAGTATTTCAGAACTTGATTTTTAATGTGTAATTGTTAATAAAATTGATAAAAAAGAGTCCGATAACAATAATTAAATCTTATTTCACTATATAAATTTTTTTACGTTATTAAATTCTATCCCTTATTATATTATTATTTATACTTAAATAAATTTTATCTTATTTTATTATTATTAATTAAATTTTTTTTGATTTTCTCGTTTAATGTATGTATTTGTTATAGTTTTACATTACTTAATTGAAGTATTTATTGGTCGTCTGAGTACATGTCTGTATCATCTCAAACGTGTCTCTCAGAATTTTTCCTCAATAGATGTTACTCTGACTTTCTTTCTAATACTCTCATTTCTTATTTTGTCCATCCTCGTATGTCCACACATCCATGTTAATATTTTCATCTCTGCAACTCTCATCTTCTTCGTTAATATTTTCATCTTTGTAACTCTCATCTTCTTCATGTGCTCAAGTCATAGTTCAACATTTAGTTTCATATAACATAACAAGTCTAATTGTTATTTTATAAAACTTTCCTTTAAGTTTTAGAGGTACTTTACGATTATATAAAATACGCGATGCTCTTCTTTATTTCAATCATCTTGTTTGCATTCTATGTAAGACATCTTTCTCAATCGTTTTACAAAAATGATCCTAAATACTTAAAATTCCCAGTTTTATATAATTCGTTATCTCCTATCTTAATAATTATCTCATTATGTCTAATATTATTAAACTTAAATTTTATATATTCTGTCTTTATTCTTTTAAATTTAAAATTTTTCATTTTTAATATTTCCTGTCAAAATAATTATTTTTAGGAGAGTAAAATTAAAGAATTATTATTATTATTTTTAAAAAAAAATCTAACTTTCACCTTTCCTCTCTTTATTCCATCAAAAAAAATGAAAACAAAATTATTTTTCCTTAATTTTTCTCTTTCTTTCTTTTTAAAATTCCCATGCTGAATCATCCTATAAATAAATATTCTTTATGAAATCTCCAGTTAGATGCATGTATCACATGTTTAAAAAAACAAAAAAAGTAAATGTTCATCTTCGAATCTAACCAAATAACCAATCAAATATTTTAAAAAAAAAAATAATTTATCGATTTATCAGCTTCATTTTGGTATAAAAACAAAGGAGATATTCCGACTTTGCTTTGGTTTCAAGTTGTGGAAAACGACGAAATTGATTCTATATGTAATGTATAAAGCTACGTATTTATATATTTATAGAGGCATATGAATGCAAATATTTATAAAGGAATAAAATTTTAATATATTAAAGTTTCGATCAAAAAATTGAACAATATATGTTACATTTTATTTTGTTAGTGCTACTCGAAAATCGAAATGTACACTTCAACTGCATTTCATCGCCATGACAATCTTTCTCAAGAACACTGATCAGTTGTTCGATATTTCTTCTGTAAATCAGCATGTAATGGTCATTGATCATCGACTGTGAGAGCCTGAGTGACCTTGCCGTCAAGAAAATCTCAATCTCGCACTCTAATTTTGGACTCTCGCGATTTGACTAATACATGCATCTCCACTACTCCTTGGTTTCTGTAAGAGGGCCTTGCGATGTCGCCACAGCTTCTTCCTGTGCTGCAGAAGCCGCAACATTCTCCTCTTCCTTTATTTTGTTTTCCATTTTGGTGGCTTCTTCATTTCGCCTCCGCATGTATAATTCATTCTCTAGTTGCTGCGACAACTCGATACTCAGTCATACATTCCTCAAGGCTCAAGCTTGTGTTGGTCATGGGCATCCTCATCAGTATCATCGCCATTGGTTTCTACAGTGTCATCTCCAATCTGTTGTAATGTGTTGTTCAATGTTCTCTCCAATTCCTGTATTCAGGAAAGTTGCCTGTTTTCGACAACGAGGCCTGATACACGACCATGACGACAATCAGAGCAGTGGTCGACGACCATGATGCTTATAGTGTAAACAAAAACATTAAAAATATTGATTTTGAAAATTACAGAAACAGCTATATGAAGTGCAAACAATTAGAATATTAAGTATGGTTTATTCCACTGGGCATTATTAAACATACATCAATGCGCGCTTCCTTGCGGAACAGAGGGAAGCTGTGGGATAGCAGCCAGCGGGTTCACCTGGACAGAGAACGCCAGTCGCCAGGCATCAAACAGAGCCCCTTTAACAACTGACGCTTGTCTAGCAACGAACCTGTGTGGAACCCATACAATACACACTAATTCAATGCACTAGGCACAACAGCATTTGTTTCGTGATGAGAAGCTATTAGACAAAAATTCACTAGTAATTGATGTGAAGAAATGAGTAACCTTACCGCTTCAGGGTAGTAGTTCTGCGACGGAGAATGTAGTATGCTAGAATGATCAAGAAGCCAAAGAGCAATTTTTTCCCGCTAGGAAGAACCAGCTGAACATTGACAAGTTTGATACGGACTGTATCAAACCACCAGAATATTTGATCCACGATTTTCTTGCTTGGATGAGCAGTTTTTAAAGAACTCGCTATCAATCTGCTCTCGTCGGATTGCAGCTCTTGTCTTCTTGCTTTAGGGTAGGTTTCATCTCCAATTTGCATGGATCCATTGGCAGAAGACGAGTGTGCACGGTCTAGCCTTTGGGCACCTAGCAAAGAGTGTAACCTCCTATGCAAGACCTGCAAAAGGATGAATAATGAAAACTTTAACGGATCATCTAAAGAAACTTAAAGATGACACAGTGAATAAACATTTTATCACGGATAAGAGATTTGTTCTGGAAATAACTACTTTTTGCAGAGGCATTTCTTGCCTTTCTATGCTGTAATTCAATTTCAATGAGTCAGGAAAGGGCCTTACAAGTATGAATCTAGGAAAACATACGAAAAGATCTCATGAGAACAATTAGTAGAATCAATACACCCAAAATCCTTTCGCCGGTGGTGAAAGTATACGTTAGCGGTTGGCCGTATAAAACTATAAAACCTGCTATCTATAAATAGGACCATAATTTGTATAAAATTAATGACTTTAATGATATCATTTGGGTTTTAACTTTTAAGATCAACTAAATTACAGGATGTAAGAATTTACTGAATTGCATCAACATGCAGAAGGCCGATATGACTAGAGATGGAAATCTTACCTGACGGCTCTCTTCAGGCAACTCTGCTTTCTCTGTCCAGGATACTGCAAGATTAAGATTATGAAAGACTTGCCCAAGTACTGTTATGGTATAAACTTCAGCAACCGCCAAGTACTTTTCAGGACTCATCACAAACTGTTTTGGGCTTCCCTTATCAGAACATTGAGGTTCTGCATCTGTCAAAATGTACATTTTGTCATCCACAAGCTTCCATTTGCTGAGGAATTCCCGAAAGATTGGCCCAAGGTTGGATGTGTATCCTTCAGAAATTTGCATGCACGCCCTACAAATCATTGCTATATCACTTTGTGATAATACATATTAGATATATTTACAAGGGAATTTGTCTAATGAAGTTACTGTATATCAAAAGGTTTATAGTATTGAGAAAACAAGCTCAGCCGAGTTCAAAGATGAACAAATCAGATATTTACAACAATCCAGAGAAGCAACAGATTAAAGACAAAGCCAACATAAGTTTTGCAAAGTATGAATGGTGCAACAAAGAACTTTACCCTGTCAGAAACACTTGAACAGGTATAGCTGCTACTGAGCTAAACAATGTCCTAAGCTCAACAAATATTTCTTCTGTCCTGCAGAATTATGGGAACAGGATGCACAGGAATCAGTCAATGTATGAAGGGTTGAATAATTTGGAAAACATATAATCCTTAAGGGAAAAGGAACAACATAGTAATGTGGTGGCTGCAGAGTACCATGGTTAGACCAGACTTATGGCGGAATGCACTTGCCTATAAAATGAAGTAGGAAACATGTCTCTCTTGTTTTTTTATCATCTAATATTCATCCAGAGTCAAATATTGCTCCAAATTCTTATTTTTGAATCCTTATTGTACTTTAACAATAACCAGTCAGTTATCTTTGAACATGATATATGCTAAATTTATTTTGAACATGTTATCCTTGGACGTGATAATTTCGAATGAGCATACAAGTACATGCCAGGTGTCACCCAAGAATGTGAAGTCTTCTAATGGATCTTATCCCATCATTTACTTATAAAAGGTCACAAAAATAGTATGTCCGGGTCATTTTGTGCCATTAAGTAAATTTTATACCTTTGCTCCTTCAAGTACAAATTGATTCACTGTAATTGTGGATTTTTATTGGTCATTGAACATATCCATCTCTCCAAACTGTTGTCCATATCGTTGAATATCTAAACGTGCTCCTATTCTGTCAATTCTCCGTTCACTACTGCTAAAATCACACAGCATATAATGATTAATCATTCTTAGTTCAAATTAACCTAAATTTTTATACTTTTAAGGCATGGTTTACTAAGTCCAAATGGCATTGTGCTGAAAGAACATGAGGGAGTAGAAAATGGATATTACCTAAATTGGTATAGGAAAAGACTAATCTTAGAAATGGGTTGTTAATTCCATTCCACAATTTGTGATTGTTTGACAATTGAATATCTTGGGATTATTATATATATATTTTTTAACTAAAATCAAATACAAGTCTGGAAGAACATTTCTTAGGATAACAATTACAAACCTTTTCAATTGTTTCATTGACTGGATAAAAACCATACTGGCTGATACCAATATTTCATCTGACTGAACATCATCTATTGCATCTTCAAAGGGAGTACACAATACACGATGAAGAATTGAAGCAGCAAGGGCTGTTGCCTCCTCAAACATGCAGCAAACAAGATAGCTGGCCCATGAAATAAACAATGATGAGCACAGTTTAACAATATCATAATTGGGTTATGTTGATGAACAAATAATAGCATAAAAAATTTGGTAAAAAAGTAACATTGAACCAAGCATTGAGTTTCAATTGCTGATGACCTCAAAAATAGGGGTTACTTGCAAGGGCAATCATGCTATCAGATATTTTATCAGCAAACAGATTTGAATAATCATTTTTGAGAAAAACATCGCTGATAAATAGTTAAATGCATTCATGTACAACTTTGCAGATAAATTAACAAACAAAATGTAAAGGAAGAAGAGAACAATAGACATCTTGAAGAACAAACTAACATATTATATTCAGCGATTAATGATCTCTAAACATATCCATTCAAATTTAAGAAATTCAAGACTTTGGTGATTTTATATACCTAAAACTACTGCAGAATAGTCTTTAGCTGTTTCAATAAAGGTTCTTTAGTTACAAATAATCTCCTAGTAGACCTGATCCGGTATCCAAGAAATCCACAACACTAAGGACTTCAGTTAAAGCATATAGAGCACAAGTAAAATCTAAAGCGCAGAGCTTTCTACTCAACATTCCACAGAGATCATACAGGATATGGTTAGCATAGACATTAAGAGATAGGCACATAAATGAAATCATGAAGTAAACAAAGCTTTTATGCTCACTAAGGTCATCATACATCTATGAATGTATGTACACGTGTATGCATGTGTATACTAATACACATGAATAACTTTACATTTCCTCCCAAATTGAGGATAAACTCAAAACCCCTACTATATATATATTTTTTTTAAAAACAGTGTATAAGCTGGAAAGAATACATCCTAAGATAGCTTTACCTCTCAGATATGTCAATTTCATCCCACATTGCAGAGACAGAAAGAAGAGCCATCACCTTCCTGTACCCTCGCTAATCCTATGCCTCCCAACTGAGATCACCAGTTAAGCAAGATAATATCGTTTGTGGAACTATACGTTAGAAACGAAAAAGATGAGAGGGAAAAGAAAAAAAAATGCCCAATATTTGTCAGTGTGTACTCTTGCAAGTAATTCAATGACCCGAGGTATGCAGGCATTGATATTTCTATATATATCACCCCAAAGTATTCTGCCATGCATAAGGAAGTACTCCTTTGGAAATTCACTAAAATAACTTACTAGCATGTATCAAAGTAAGTGAAGCGAATAACAGAACAAAATATGCACTTTATTTGGTCTCTAAGATTTGAATATATTTTCATCTTATAAACAAGAACATCTACAAGATGTCCCACATGATAGATGAACATGAGAGAAAATAAGCATTCATTTCATCCAAAAATTTAACCCACAATTTAATTCAATTTTGAATCCCTATTTTCTGATTTAGCATAGTCTTTTCAATGCATTTTCAAGAGTTTATAGCAGCACATATAATGTTTTAACACATTTAATTCATGCACAAGGTCATACACGAGAGACCATTTTCAAGAATTTATAGCAGCATATATAATGTTTTACACATTTAATTCATGCACAAGGATTTATAAGAGAGATTAAGAATAGATTTACCCACTTAAAAAGTCTGCATAATCGGCATTAGTATAGCTTTAAAAAATCAAATACAGCTAATATGTGATAGAAGTATCAATCTTGAACTCCACCTATTCCTAGGATCAATAGATCCAATCTTGGTCCATTAGTCCCCTAATAAATCCTAATCTTTAAGGAGTAAAAGTTCACTAACATCACTATTCAAATCCCCTAAATACAAGTGTTCTCATGATACGGAACACACAAACCAACTTAATCTAAACAACAAGTATTAATCCAAAAATAGGTGATAATTCCACAACGCAAACAAGGACCAATCTAACCTAAACAACAAATATTAGTCCAGGTGATCATTCCACAACACAAACAAGGAAATTGCTCACAAAATCCTTACCCAAACCAGTCGTAGTCGCTGCTTTCCAATTCAAATGAAGCACGATGCTTTCCGATCCAAAGGAAGCACCGAACTTGGGAACGGAGACAGGGGAGGAGGAAAGTCGCGGCTGTCACCGGCGGGTTGAGACAGGGGAACGGGAACGAGGCACCGAACTTGGGAACGGAGACAGGGGAGGAGAAAGCGTGGCCAACAACAAGTCGCAGCTGTCACCGGCGGGCTGCTACGGGGAAGAGAATTGGAACGACGCAAAGCGAGGGAAGAAATCTAGGGCTGCCGGTACGTTTACTGGAGAGGAAAGACAGATATTTGGAAAAAGAAATTTAAAATTTTATTATATGTAATTAATTAATCCAAATTTAAAATAGGAATCTGAAAAGTATTTAAATGTTAATTCAATTTTTCTTCCTTTTCTCCTATTATAAATAAATAAATAAAACTAAAACAAAATCTAATTTTTCTTTTTCAATTTTTTTGACTTTACTTTTAAAATCCTCCGTGTGTTAAAGCCGAAATTGAATTATTTTTATTTCATTAAAAAAAGTTAAAACAGAATTAAAAACAAAATTATACATGTCAATTAATTAAACGGACAGATCTAACGATGTAGTTCAACCAGAAACTTGTTCCCATAGCAAAATATATACACGCGCACGTGCAAACACTTGGTTCACTATGCATTCAAGAAAGCAGTCGCATAAACATCAGGATTTCTATTTTTATCATTAAAACCTTCCGGAGATCAATTTTCAATTTCCACAACAAACACATCATTTGCCGGTTGCCGGGGCATCTTACTTTTCACAAGGATTACAACGTTTAAATTCTCATAGACTCATATTCGAGCGAATACGCGACAAAGTTTGCAACTCCAACTTGCTCTCGGTTTCACTTTTTCTGCGTTGCTCTTTCAGTTCCTTAGTTAATCTTAGGTTTCGGCCTCCTTGGTCTTAGCACGAACCAGAGGATTGCAAAAACAACAATGAAGGCAGGGATTGTAGTAAGGTGAAACTCGATGCCAACTTTCCTTTCACGAGTGCAATGAATCGGATGTATCGCAGCGATCGTTGAATTGACATAGTCTGTGAACCTGCAAGAAATAATGGTTCAACTCAACAAAATTTGAAAACACGAGGGAAGTGAAAAGGATAGCTTTCCTAACATTAATGGAATAACATCCAATATAAATCAATTGTAGTCGAAATTAGAAGGTATGCAGTTGAGGATTATAGTACTAGATCTTGTAGACTAGAAAAATCAAATAACTCGCCCTGTCGTTTCGCTAATTTTGCAGCGTTACTTGGAACAAAGTCACAAAATAGAAATAAATTAAGTAAGCTTGTGTGTTAATCACTAATTTAAACCAATGTTTAAAGGTAAATCGACATTTTAACAGGGCAAAACATCAAAAAGTGGAGGATAAAAAAATTAACATGAAAATGTACCCTGAAGATGCATCCTCGAGCAATGATAAAAGCTTCACAGCATCATGATACCGAAGGCCACCCGATATTGTGGAAATCTAAAGCAAAAAAGAATGTTAGATGGGAAGAAAAAAAGCATTAATATTTGCCGGATACTAGAAGATTGTAGTCTCACTCTTCTCCACAATCCGACAATTGAGTTATATTTGTCCACCAAGTTCCGTTCCCGAGTCTTGAATAACTTAAAACTCTGTGCAGCTAAGTTTCTGTTAAGGTCACATGAAATATACCTTCTGATATAAGAAAAGAAGATATTTGTATGCCGTAAGGGAATTCTGATATGAGGATATGGGATTAATTGGTGAACGATGATGAAATAATTATCAAAGTTTCACAGGTAAAAAATTGGAATAAAAAGAATATATCCAAAACTGATGCCTGTATTTTCCCCATCAAAAACATGCCATTTGGTCAAAAAAAAGAAGAAATAGTTAAAGAGAGGATACTTGTTCGCTCCATAATCAAGCTAAATATGGCCGCATTAACAGCTTGTATAGATTCTTCAAGGGCAGTGACGATATAGCTCCTGGCAATCACATCGGATTGAAACCGAGAAAGATGCCAACCTTGGGAAGTGATGGACAGTGGATTACAACCAACAGACCATGTCCAGTCCTATTAGATTTCATAACAATTAAAAAGAATAAAAGGAGTTGATTAAGAAAAACAATTTGCAAGAATGCAGAGCATACAAAAAAAAAAGACACTACTATGTAATAGGAAGAAACTAACATAATAAAAAATAAGTTTTAGTATCATACTGAATGTAGGAGGATCAACAACATATGCAAAAACCTAATAGAAAAACAACATTGTACAAATGATGAGAGAGCCAAAGGAGATTGTATTATTCAAAGTAACATCGCAATGATGCCAAAAGTAGAAGTCAAGAAAAACAATAATCACTAGGCAATGTATTGATAATTTTAAGTGGAAAACCTTGAAAAAGAAAAATAAGATAAAGTTTCTATTTCTCATATAAATTGCTCAAGTCTTTAGCTCGGTATTAGGACCATAATCTTTTCACCAGGATAATATGGAACAATCGGCAAGGAAGTTTTCCTATTGAAATTACACCCTCATTTCAGTGAAAAACTCTCAAATACAAAAAAAAAATGAAACATGAAAATGATTGTCATCATGAAACAATCTTTCAGATTCTCACTGAAGAGCAAACTGCACAGATTTTTCACCAACTATATTTTGTTAGCAGCTACTCAAAATTCAGGATAGAGCTAAATGGAATTGGCAAGATTAATTAATGGTCTTCCATCAATCAACTAATAAGACAGTTAACGACGTGGTCAGCTTCATCAATGCAAGGAGAAACAAATGCCAGAAAAGTTCAGACGGAAAAAAGAAAAATCCTAGAAACTATCATAATTTCAAAGATGAATAAATCATATATTAAAATCTCGAGCCATTTCGCCCAATACATCTCGTTCCACCCACGAACCCGCACTGGCACAACACCGGCCCGCGCGACAAGTCCGGACGCGTCAGACGAGCCACGCGTGCCCGCGATCGTCGTAGAACAACGAACAGAGGTAGGAGGGGTGATTTTTAATGTAGGCTTTAATAAATAACTTAGGTTAATAATTTTAATCAACTCCTAGCTATGATTGAGATCATTTAAATAGGCTTAATTAAAGCCTATTGGCATGGCACGATACCAAAACTGTATTGTTCCGGTCCGGGACAGAAACCTCGGCACGGCTCGAGATTTTAAACTAGAATAAATTGCTCTACAAGAAAAGTGGTTTATTGAGTGAACCATAGCAAATCCAAATAAAGATAGGACCCAAGCACATTCATTAATGTTGTTCACAGCTATTACATATGCATAATTTTAGAAATACTTGTTACTTGCTTCACCATGATAAAAAAACAAAGGAAAAGGGACAAACTTCAATTGCAGCTTCATGAGCCTGACTGTAAACCAGATGAAGAGGAAGCAAACCAGCCAGGTGGTCAGCAGTAGCAGCAATAGCAGCTTTTGTGGGCCGCCTTCATTAAAAGAGAAACATACAAATATGAATAACTACAAAAATAGGTTGCAGTATTCACTACATTTAATCAAGCTATCAGAGAAGATAACCAAAATCTTCATCAAAGTTGCCATTCAAAGTTCCATAATACTTTTAGCTTCAATGGATGCAAATAGTCTGTATACACGCTACAGATTGTGATTTATATTGAATAATTGGTAAATTAAAGGCTGATTGTTATCCTAAAAGCTCAAGTTATTAGGAAAGGTGTGATTTTATATACTTATGCTTCATGATATAGGATCATAATCTAAGCTAACACCATTTTCCCCACAAGCTGATTAAATTTGGACTAAGTTGAGGGAGCAGAGACCAAATCAGGATCACAGATACAGCAAAGAGAAAAAATAAAAAAGATCAGGAGAAATGGTACATGTAGTTCTTGAACTCATGACGTTAGCTTTGATACAATGTCGGCATTTCATTGGGTGACAACCTTTTAAAAAGATTGAGAAACTAATGAAGTGCCCAACTTATAAATTTTTTACAGGATAAGCAAAGATGATCTAACAATACGCACAACTGACCTCAAGTCCCATACCAGTGACCGACCATTACACTGCAAGTAGCTTTCCCACGATGCTGCCTTAGATTGCACAACAATGATCATGTCAGACAAGGCCTTTGCTTGATAGTGCTTGTCCAACAACAATGGATCACTGTGTATGAACCAAAATATTGGAACTTCCAAGGTTGACCTAATATTTGAATAAGTACCTGCACATAATTACACAGAATCAACAAAAAATAAGTCATAGGTTCTGACTTTTGCTGATTCGTGAAGAGTACCACTGTAAACTAGAGTTGTTTCAGTTACTACTTCCATACAAAATATGGGAAATGGGCAAATAATTAAAATCTCTTAACTAGCTTCAGCAAAATGAGCTGCTTTGATACTGAAATACTAGCATTGTACAAAATCGTTTCACGAGAGGAAATATCCATGTGCAACTACAAGAACCAAATCAAACAGTGCTTTCATTGATGCTTCTCAAAAAAGATTGAACCTACACGAATAATTTGTTTGTAAACAAGAAAAACCTAGACACAGTAACCTTTTTTGAAAGAATTTGTCAACTGACCCAATATTAGAAAGGAAGCCTTTAGATGTCATCATACCCTTAAGTGAACCTTGGTCACTCAATCTCTGCAGCTGATGCTGAAGAATGGACGAATCAAGATAGGAACGAATAGTTGACCTATAAGTTCCATTGACAAGCAAAACTGGGACCGCTGCTGCACGTCGGGCTACAGAGAAGGCCATTACCAGGAAAGGATCATCTGACAGTGATAACCTACAGACCATAATAGTTAATATAACTGCAAAATCCAAATCTTGCTTGTCGCTCAAAAGTGTATCTAGACTGAATGAACAGGAAAGAACTTGTGTGAGCTCTGTAAATACTTACAGGTGCTCGCTAAACATGACACTTTGAGATTCCAGAAGCAGCGAAGAAAGTCCTTCCTTCAAATTCTTAAGGTTCACAGGCAACTGTTTAATGCTCCTGAGTTTCTGTAAAACAATAACATTGGTAAGGCAGACTACAGACAAGCAACCAAAAACCTAAAATTAATCAACTACCTCTTGTGAAATGAAGTACAACTGAAATGATATTTTCTGATAGTAGTGATATGCCCTATCTGCAATAGAGGGAGCCATTATATGCCTCATAGAACCCGATAGTGTAGCACCAAGATGAGCAAGAAACGAATCACGAGCAACACTATAATTGTGATTTTCCTGCTTAAGAAAATTGCAAGGTTCAATTGCAAATGAAAAATGTTCATGAAAATAATCCATTCGTGTGATGGAAAATAAATTCAATAGCATGCTATGAATCTCAACTATTTGCGGTCGCATACATATATCTTATCCCAATTAGGGAAATAAATACAAAGGTTCTATAATTAACTGCTAAGAAGATTTGCAATGTTACTATGTAAACCTCATTTATCTGGCTGAACAAGTTCCAATTTTCCATTCTCTTTAATGCATCAAGAGCTTTTCTATTGTGGATCTCATCGAATTCTTCACTATTATAGCCTTCCAGCTCATTTTTTAGATCCCGCATCCTCTCGTCAAGCTCTGTTAGTTGAATAAAAATTAAATAGTTAATGATGCAACAAATCATTCTCAGCCGTTGAAAAAGCAAAATGATCTGACATGAGAAATCTGCAATTTAATGATTAATTATGACTTGATGTATCCAAGTGAAATAAGGTTCAATATTAAATTACAGAGTTCAGAAAGTAGAGCTAAAAGATTCAAGTTTAGGCAAATCACAAATAATAAAAACGTAGGGACAAAAGAAAAAAAAATCAAAATGCATAGAAACGTCAACCCGAAATTCTCAGAAATTTAGTGAATGAAGAATCTCCAATAAGACACCACAAAAAAAAAATGGGTTTGCTATCTAGAAATAATTCAAGCAAAAACATCTTTGGGAGTAAATAGGAGAGGAATGTGGATACAAACCTTCACAAAGAGCAAGTTTGACCCTTCTTCCCTTGCAGTGCTTGAAGGCAAAAACTTCATATATATCAATTTCTGCTAAAAGAATGTCGATAGCTTGGTGATCCTGCAGCACAGTTTTGACATCATCAAACTAATATCAGTTTTCCAAATGATTCAGGAGAAAATAAAGAATTGCAGAGCCCACAGCATGCAAAGACAGGGAAAAAAACTAAAAACTAAATGAGTGAACATGTATGATGGTGAGTAAAGTAACTAAAAATCAAATATGAGAAAAGAAAGGCAAAATTGAATGCAATTGTATTCATCAATGGGAAAAAAATTACATCACCAAATGATGAAAATCTTTCCCTAATTGCATCTTGCAACTTATCCTCAGCTTCATCTTCTTTAATTTCTGCAGTGGACGAAAATAATAGGTTAATCTAACATCATTTTAAATAGAAAACATATGAACTTGATTTTTCCTTATTATTTCTATCTATAAAACAGATCGCATCCTAAAATGATTTTTGCATTGTTTGTCTCAAGCTACCTGAATATCAAATTGATCCAGTGAGCATTCACAAAAAAAATCATGCATCATTAACATGTGAAACCAGCACAAGTGATTTATTGTAAAGTTTCATTCTCAGTTGTATTAGATCTGGAGAAACTAAATATGACAATTGAGAAGAAAATATTGCACAAGCCATGCAATTAGTATAAACTGCCTCAACTGAAAATGGCACAGCAAAGAAAAGCTCAGAAAACTAGAACTTCAGAAGACATGCCTGCTACAGCACCAATAGTCTTCTCTACGTTTGGTAAACTAAGTTCCGTACGAACACCTTCCCCGCCAACAGCTGGGCCCCAGGAAAATGGCCCTGAACTCAAGTCAATGAATGCCCATCTGAAAAAAAGATACATGCAGCAGATTAATCACCAAGGATGAAATTTGTGGGCAAAAGTTAAAAAGGAAATACCAACCTATCCTGGCCGATCCATGTATCCGTAAGACATTCAGAATTAAGACCCATCAAGTCGCCTGATTTTAATTCTTTCTCAAAGATGAAATTCACATCATTCTTTGTCTCATGCAACATCTAATAAGTGACATGATAAAATAATAAACATGTCATGCAATATCAAATGGAACTATTCTCGACAACTACAGATCTTCAATACCTGAACTGCTTTGTTCTGCAAAATCTCAATGTCATCCTTTCCTTCATTAATTTTTTCAACATTTATCAAGGCATCAATCCATTTCTTTGACCATTCTATCTATATCCGACACATAAGAAACAATCAAGTGTCAGTCTCACAAATTAAAGCTATATAGAACCAGCTCGTCATAGGAAACCTATCAACAACCAGAAGAGAAGTCACTAAACATCAAGTTGCTAGGAAGGCAGAAACATGTTTAAGTCAACATTGACTAGGATTTACTTTTCTCTCCTTTTACCTTTGAACCTTCCACTCTAATAGACGCGGCTATTCTAATTATAGAATCTATTGAGCTCCACACATCTATCAGAGCATCTCTCTCTGCTATCAACTTTTCGCTTATGTTTCTCAACATGTTCCATAAAGTATAGAGGATCATACCACAGGCTATAAAATGTTCCTTTTAGCCCCAAAAGTGCATGATGATCACACAAGATTTTAGAAGCTTATCTCCATTCTAATCATCCATTGGCACCCTATTAATCAAACTAAACCTGATTCGTGCTTTTACATTATAGAAGTAAAAAAACAAAATAAATTGTAGTACTTATCTCTCAAAGTAGAATAATCCCTGTATAAATGCAATTTATGTAGAAAACAACAAGAATCTGCTCAAATCTGAATATGTAATGGAAACATCACACTTATGAGAACTTACAGTATCTGTATCTTGAGTTGCAGTCCAAGCAAAAGTTGAAGTTGGATGACTAGAATACAGTGGCTTTTTAGCCTTGTCAATTTCTGCAGAGCTAAAAGGATTTTTCTGAGAAAACTTGTTATGATGAAAAGGTTAAGAGCTCATTTACTGCTCTCTAGATATGCTACGAAAAGAAACAATTCTTTATCTAAAGTGCTGTCGAGAAAGGCAACTTAACAAATTTAATCAAGGTATAAATTTTCAGGACAGTTAATCATAGATGTGAAGAGTAAATATCAATGAATGAGAAATCACATGCCAAAATAACATCTATAAGCGTGTCTATAAGCATATACAAGTGGAATAATGTTTTTACCAAAAAACATAAAATGACAAACATGTCAAGTTGTCAACACTTGTTAAACACTAAACATGAGAATTTCACAGTTTCCAGAAAATGCACCAGCAAAAGCAACAAGTTCTAGCAACAGGTATAAAAGCTACTTGCATATAGGAAAAAAAAGATGTAGTCATAGTTGAACTTATTAAATTTTTCCTAGGTACAGTTATCTTTTAATCCAGATGCAACATTTACAATCATTAATCAACTAAAAGATATTTATAGACTCAAACTGGTTTCAGACTGATTGACTCTAATCAAACCGCAGCAATGACAGAGATAATTTGATAAAGTGTGTAACAGCTTCTTCATGTTCACCTTGGTTTCTGTTATCAAGTATTAAACTAATGTGAGCTTATGTATGACATTGAACCCAAATCAATTTTCATAGCAGTAAAGTTTTCTTAGATCTTCTCCTTTTATACCTCCCCTTTAACCACTTAATCTAACCAACTTGCCTTTGTAATCATATTACCCATAAATCTCCTTTGAAAAATTTCCACCAATATACCACCTTTAATAGTTCTCTATCATTATTATTTGATCAATAGAAACAATTCCTGTCATATATATTAAATGAACCCATGCCATATTTTTTTGCCATGGTCAAATCCAACCACATCAATGTTACTAATAATCCCATCCATTAATAGTAGCTAACTACCCTAACTTTATAGTTATCACCAAAAGGCACATTTCGATCAAATTGACTAATAAGGAGCTCCTCTTCACTTTAACCATGCTTCTTTTACTAATGATGCCTTCATGAGTTATCCCTCCCATCATACCAAAATGACCTCCTGCCCGAGAATGGTGAATGCAGCTGCAAACTGGCTAGCTAAATACAATAATTTTCATTTCACTAGTCCTAGTGATCTCATGTCATTCATCCTCATGGATAAGAGCATTGAATTTCAATTGGCAACCATTGTAAATCAAGCTTTAACTAAGAAAAGATCCGAAAAAGGTCTACAAGTTAACAAAGAAACAAAATTCATCCATCTTATCACATGACGCCAACTTACCAAATTAAATATAGATTATGGTCATGGAATTGAAATGCATTTCGAAAATCCACAACAGCAAGATAATTCCATTAACTAATAATTAAATGTCCAATTTTTTAGGTATGTATAATGTCCCTCAAATATTTAACTTTAAAAGAAAGTTTGAATTTAAATCAATATAAAATATGCAAAAAAGCGCAAGTCAGAGGTTATATAAAGGTGACGTAAAAATATTGTATAGTGCCTTCTCTATATGCAAAAACATTCTTCCCACTTTGCTTGCAGGGTAAGATTGGATATTGACCATCCAAATGACTAGCCTTATGCATTGAACCCTGTTGAACATAGCAGTTCACATATGGGTTATGCCCCGCTAGAAGGAAGGAAGGAATATATTAAGGTGTCAAGTTGTGTATGGTTGGTTGTGTCAAGCATGTATGGAGGAAAATATAAGGGAAAAAAAATAATGCTTAAACATTAGCTTTATGAGGTTCAAAGACTGCTCTTACGATGCGGGACGACAAAGCAAACTGGCAGATACGGGACGGTCTACCAACTAACCAAATCAAAGTTGGTTTTGGATCCGAATATCTTTTTATTATTTTTAGTATTTTTTGAGTTTTTTGATATTTAGGATATTTTTAGTATTTAGAGTATTTTTGATAATTTTTGTCTTCTGTATTTTTGGATTTTGAGTCCATTTAGGATTTTCTGAATTTTGAGTCTATTAAGATATTTTCCTTTCTGTCCTGCCAGGATTTATTTTCTTTATCTGTGTGTTAGGGTTTGGAGTTTATATAAGCGTCTTATTGATTGATATAAGGGACAATTTTTTATTATTGTTATTTCTAGCTATCGTTTCCTCTTGGGACGTCGAGTTTATTCCTATTTCCTGGTATTTTTCTTCGAATCAACAAGTTGTAGAAGATCGTTTCCGGTATTCGTGAATGAATCAACGGATTCGATAATTATCCACCGTGTTAATTTGGTATCAGAGCCGAGTTGATCTTGCGAAATCATGCCGCCAAGAATACAGCAATGCGTCGACTACACTTTTGATCGTAATATGGAGTAGCGATTTCGAGAGATGGATGAGAGTCGGTTTGACCAGTTTATGGAGAGGATAGAGGCGATGTTGAGAATCATGAATAGAAATCCAGTTCAAAGCAATAGCTATCACCGGGCAACCTCGAATGTGAAGGACGTTTATGAGGAGGAGGACACCGAAGGTAGTGGCGGTGAAGACGATGAATCCAATGATGAAGATCGAGAGGAGCAACAGATTAGGGCTTCTCTAGGGCTCAATCCAACCCTCGACGATGACGTGGGGGAGGATATCAACTTGGAGGACAAGATCGAAATTTTTGGTGATCCAGTTTATAACGATGAAGAGGAGGACGACCTTGACGAAGAGGAGATAGACTTAGGCGAAGCGATGATCGAAGACCAAAAGCTCACTTTGTCCGACGACAATCAGCAACATGGTTCTTTTATCGACGAAGGCCCAATCCCCATCGTCTCGCCCTGCATCAATTCGGTGCCCCAATTTATTCAGTATTCAGATGAGACTGTTACTAAGTATTCTTCAGCTTCTTCAATTACCGATGAAGCAGGAATTCCAGTTACGTTACGCGCACAGATTTTTGTTTATGGATCTATCATACAAGGAGTCCTGCCAGATGAGGCTTGCATGTTACCTGCCTTTGGAGGAACCGATGGAGGAAGGAGCTTATGGGAGAAAACATGGTGTGCGGCTTCAGAAAGGTTTCATAACAAGAAATCACTGGCCAATAGTTCAGAACAAGGTGTCAGGTGCAGCCCTCTCTCAAGCAAGGCTCTTAATTCCTCTGCTGGTAGAGGGGACAACAGCGAGAGAGTTGGATTGAGCGGTTTGATTTTGGATTTTAAGTCAAGTTCAAGGGATGGGAGGACATCTACGTGCAACAAGCGCTCTGCAAAGTGTGGGGTGGAGTGCTACCTGGAAGCATTCACCTGGACTACAAGCTAGTGTCAGTCAAGCTCTCTCTAGGCTTGGCTGGAACCATAAATGATCTCGCTGTCGACAAGATCGTCAAGGAGGGCGGCATCGGCGCCCTCGTCAATCCGGCGCAGTCAAGCAAGCTTTACGACTCCATGTACTTGTACCTCGCCGGCGGCGGAGTCATCGGAGTCAAAGTTGACATCATGTGTACACTAGAGTACGTGAACAAAGAATACAGAGACAAGGTTGAGCTCGCAAAAGCATACTACAATGGTTTATCGAAGTCGATATCGATGAACTTTAATGGTACGGGGATCATCTCCAGCCTACAGCAGTGCAATAATTTCTTCTTCCTTGAAACTTGGCAAGTCAACATGGGAAGAACCAGTGATGATTTCTGGTTCAAGGATCCTTACAGAGATCCTATGGGCGTTTATGGGCTGCAAGGCGCACACATGATCAACAACTCCTACAATAGCTTCTGGGTGGGGCAGTTCATGCAGCCGGACTAGGACATGTTCTAGTCCGACCACTCCTGCGGCGAGTTCCATGCGACGGCGCGCGCCATCTGTGGCGGACCCATCTATGTCAGTGACGTCATTGGCTTCCATAACTTCGATCTCCTCAAAAAACTCGTCTTCAACATCGGAAGCTTCCCCAAATGCATGCACTATGCTTTGCCGACAAAGGACTACTTGCTTGCCAATCCTCTATTCGACAAAACTACTGCTCTCAAGATTTGGAACCTTAAAAAGTTTGGAGGTGTGATCGGAGCTTTCAATTGCCAAGGCTGTGGATGGAACCTAAACAAGAAAAAGGTGGAAGCTAAGAATGGTCGGAGAACTACGCCTTCAACATGAGAAATACCATCAAGGATGATAAGAGTACTCCAAAGCTTGCTACTGCCGACAAGAAGAAGATTGAGGATGTCATCGAGCAGGCAAGTCAATGGCTTGATGGCAACCAGTTGGCAGAAGCAGATGAATTCGAGGACGAATTTTCTCCACCATAGGGAGAATGATGCGAGACGACAAAGAAAACTGGTAGATACGGGACGGTCTACCAACCAACCAAATCGAAGCTGGTTTTGGATCTGAATATCTTTTTATTATTTTTAGTAGTTTTTGAGTTTTGGGTTATTTAGGGTATTTTTAATATTTAGAGTATTTTTTTGATAATTTTTGTCTTTTATATTTTTGGATTTTGAGTCCGTTTAAGATTTTCTGAATTTTGAGTCTATTAAGATATTTTCCTTTCTGTCCTATCAGGATTTATTTCATTTATTTGTGTCTTACGGTTTGGAATCTATATAGGCGTCTTATTGGTTGATGTAAGGGATAATTTTTTATTATTGCTATTTCTAGCCGTCGTTTCTTCTTGGGACGTCGAGTTTATTCCTATTTGTATTCTTCTTCGAATCAACAGGTTGTAGAAGATCGCTTCCGATATTCGTGCGCGAATCAATGGATTCGATAGTTATCCACTACGTCAACACCCTATGATGCATCCAGTGCTACCCTCAAACCTCCAACTTCATCATTATGGACCTCTAGGTAATCAAGTATAATCCATCCAAACAACTTGACTCCGTCAAGTCAACTAAGCTCTGTGTGCTCCATATACACTCTGCCAAGTCTTTGCACACTTGATGCACACATCAAAAAGAAACAAAGATTAAACCTAACTTGAACTCTTTGTCAAACACATCAAAACCACATGGTCGAATCTAACCATTTAGAAGCATCATTGCACTGACAATTATAACTTAGCTCTAAACTTTTAGCAACAGCCAATATCAACAGAAATTTCGGTTTAAGTAGATGAAAGCTCAAAGTTGAAAAAAATGGCATTCATTATATTAGATAATCTGCTGCCCTCACTTCATGTAAACTTAGCGCATCATATTCAGGAAATGTATATATTTTATAGAGCACTGAACTTTTCAGTTACTATGAAACTAATAATATGTTTTTCTAGAGTTTTCAGTTCAACAATCAATGATGCAGCATTTGGCAACAGGGAGAACAAAATAATACAATTGCATAACATGCAATCCAGCATACAATAGCCAATCATACATATGCAGACGCTCATGCGCACAAAGAAAGGCATATCGATTTGACATGTGATATGCTACAAATGCATATTTCCACATCAGCATGGCACAAACACTTCAAGATGAACATATATCTAGCTATCTACATGGAATATTTCATGAAAAACAGTAAAACCTAAAAAAAAAATACCAAGGGAAATTTTAGAAACTTTATTTGATTTGAGTATTTGGTCTTGTAGTGTCTTATTCTGCAACAAAAAAAAAAGGAAAATTGGAGTCAAGTGCTTGGTGAAAAGAATCATTGAGCACAATGGAAGAAAAAAGGAAGAAAACAGCATAGATTTAGAATAATGTACTTAAAATTAGAAGTCAAAGAGATGAAAGAACAAAAGAATAGCATAGAACTATGTCAACAAGAATGCAACCTATTCTAAAATATAGGTCATTTCAAAACGAGTATGTGGATAACCAAAACGATGGATTGAAATTTCATACTATACCATGCAAAGGGTCCATTACTTTAAGGTATGAACGATTACAGACCGGCCTTAAAGATCCAAATCTAAATCCAATATTTCTAGATCCAAGATGCCGAAAAAAAGACTTATCATTTGTTGAAATCTAAGGTAAAAAGATAAATACAGATTGAATGATTATTAAAGCTGTGTTCATGAAATTTTCCAGTATGATAATGAGATTATATAGATGTATAAAACTATAAATATACAATGACATATAAATAAATAGAATATATACTATATTTTTTCTTTTAAATATAGCAGGTAGGTTTGATGGATTATTTTAGCATCCAGAACAAACACATGATATTACTTTTAATGAAAACCCAGTAAATTCACTGTACCTCTTTGAGAAACTTGATCTCTGACTCAGATAAGCCTCTCCTGCAAAATAAAAAATGATTCTAGTCAAATAAGAGGTATTTTGAAGCACACAAACAAATGTCGTAGCTAAGGATCAAGAGAAAATAACCAACAATTGAATGATTATTATGTAGGTTTTAGAAATAGTATTATTTGAGAGCAATTAGGTAGCTTAACAGATAATAACACGAGAAAAAATAATTAGGGGTAGTATGAACGATGAATGATTCAGTTGATTTTTTTTTTTTTTTAGTGATGTAACATTGTATAGAGTTCAATTGGATAAATTTTATCTAGCTGATCCAAAATAGTCGAAACAAAAATAATTTGATGTAGGATGATAATGGTTGTGTATATTTTCAATGCAAAAATTCAAAAAACTGGCTACCCTACAATTAGTCCAAAACAAAAGCAAAGTGAATTCCCAGCAGTTTCCTGCAAAAGAGATGCTATGAAATCTAAATTGGAGATTAATCATGATCCAAAATTAAAAGCAGCAGATATCAGATCTATGCATATGAGATATTCTATCCATGCATCAAGTAGAACGAAGAATGATAAAATATTAATCCATACAACTCTTTGGTTTTGCAGATATAGAACCCATCTAGCATTTAGCTCTACTCTGGCTAGCAGCCTTCAATTACAAAAGGATCGTGTTGTTTGCTTGGAATTTCCTCGTAAGTCTAACTTGTAAGTTAACTTTCCTAATAAACTTATTAATTTTAAAGGTGTTGTGCCTGGTGGACCTCATAGAACAATTTTATAGGGGAATGAGTAGTTTCCTATGTTGTTGACAAGACGAAATCAGCACACGTCCTTTATTAGCCCAGCTTGATGCTTTGAAAGATTTAAGATTTGTGGGTATAAAATCTTAGGTTTAGAAGAATTTTCTATTTTCCTTAAGCTTCACATATAGAAAACATATTAAAACAACTCCATAAGCATCGTGCATAATCTAATCGATTGAGTCAGTTTCCCTGCCAAAAGAAAAAGTAGGAGATTATCTGCAAAGAAATATAGACGCAGGTAGCTATCATTAAAACCTAGAAGGATTTGGCATAGCGGTACTGTATCAGCATTTGAAGAACATAAAATGTCTGCCAACTCAGACGAGAATCTAAAAAACCTAGAAGAGATCCTGAATTGGCAGATCTCTAATGCATAAGAAGGGAAGTTTTGAAAATAAACCTTTGTGAGAAATCTTCACTGGGATCATGCACAAAACACATTTCTTTACTGGAGAGGAGGTAATTGTCTCCAACTTCAAACTATGTTTTTAAATTGTTCAAAAATCATCTTTTGCAAAACTAAGTTTTTTTTATCAATCACGCAGAAATCTTTTTTGCAAAAGAAAAACATTGAAAGAAGCAAAACCTAAACATCACAAGTGAACATGGCGGTTAACTGTAATTCTAAGTTTGGTCCAATTCCAGATGCCTCAAAAAAGCACAAGGCCTAACAATCAAAATCAAATACAACAAATATTTCATAAGTGCACAATGATAGTTATCCAGGAAGAAATTAGGAGCTTAAAGATTACTCGCCTATAACCATACTGAAGCTTTCTGTCCTTCTTAGGGTTCAGAATGAAGATATTATATGCATGATCAATCTGAAGATACTCAACAAGAGTTGAGAAGACGTACTCCATTCTATCCATATCCACTTGCCAAACAACATCTTTGTCCTCCCTGAGAAGATTGCAAACACACTAAAAAGAGCTCCAAGTACATAGAAAAATATCATCATTTTCAAACTGAATTATATGCACTCATTTCAGTAAAGATGTTTAACTACTCAAATTTTTGAACATAGAAGTCAATAGAAGAGCTTAGATAACTTTCAGATCCTTTATTGGATCACTGAACTATAGAACCATTACTGAGAAACACTAAAGTGGCAGCAACCAAATTTCTTTTAGGTTCCTTCAGTATCCAGGTTAAAGATCTAAGGAAGTTACAAAGAAGAATTAATAAGAGAAATCATTCTGGGAAATAAGGAACTTCAGATTCTTTTAATTAATTGTGTTTAACTAAAAAAATAAGAAACACTGTGAAATTCATTAAAATCTCAATAGTGATATTGTAATGGCTACGTGATGAGCTTGTGAAGTTTCTTGTGAAGGGAATATAAAAAATCTGTTTCACCTGGAGACGAGCGGATCCAGGATTTTAGGTTTGGGAGGGCCGGGTTCAAGTAACTAGCCCGTTGACCCGGTTACGAGTCCAGGCTGCATCCGGTTCTAACCGGCTCTGGGTCGAGTCTAGTCGCATCCTTTAACACTATAGGGAACCTTTGTCAGGGCTTATTTGATTTGTATATGAAGTTTTAATAGGTAGAGGTAACCGACAATGACATAACTAGAAGTTTTAGTTAACATAGAGTAAAATTCTAAATTAGAATCAAGGTGCCAAGAGATCAAGCAACATACAAATCTAAGAATAATTGTTCTTTTTCTTTACCTATACCTCACATAACCTAGGTATATTGTAGATTTGATAATAAAAAATTAATTAATCATGCTAAATTTGATAGAATGCATATTAATTGTACCAGGTTTGATAAAATTTATAAATTGAGAAATTTAACACAAACTAAGTACATGTTATTCAAAAAATTTAGTATGAAATAAGT
>JBBUKS010000113.1:13007348-13027985 GCA_038050645.1 Hedychium gardnerianum | reverse complement strand
CAGGGCTGGAGGCGCAGCTGTGCAACGTGGATGGAGAATGAGGAGAAGAGGAGAAAGGATCGGCGAAAGAGGAGACGCAGAAAGAAGAAGAAAATAGATGATAAAACCTGAAAATAATATACCCAGCCCTACGGAATTTTTTGTACCGTAATAGATAATAAAAAAATAATTAATATAACGTTTTGATGAATATTTTTAAATCTATTTTTTATTAAAAAAATTATTATAATATATCGTAATTAAAATTTAAATCTTAAATTTTTTAATTATTCATTAGAGAATATAACTATTACATTATTATCCCAAAAACTACTATAATAAATAATAAAATTTAAATAATAGGAATGATAATTTTAATATAATTAAAAAATATTTATGTAATTATACTAGGAATAACAACCATCGAACAAAATTCATATCTTCTATAACATTCAAAAGATCAAATATTCTTTATATTAATAATTTTTTTATTTCATTCAATTAATATAAACTACGATAAGAGAATTGAAGTTGTCAGAGTGTTTTATCCCGAGTGATAAATATGGAGACGTCTGTTATCTGAGGTGCCGGGTTCGAGCCCTCTTAGCAATATATTACATGTTGTAATTATTGTCTGCAGTGTCATGTCTCGCTTAGCAACAGTGTGGAACTGTACCTCTCCAAAAAAACTCCCTCGGGGTTTCTGGAGTATGGGACCACTCTGCAGTGGGGCCAGTCACAATAAAAAGTTTACCCAACACAGTTTTTTCCTGCCCCCTTTATGCACTAGTCACTGTTCAGGCTGGCTAGACTAGCCCCCGTGATTTACCTCCTTCATGTTGGTCCTGGGACGGACTGACGGGGGGGCGCTGGGACGAGCGTTTCGTCTTTTTTGCCACGATAAGAGAATTGAAGTAAGAGAAGATTAAATTTATTTATTTTTTTATTAATTATATGAAAGGTGAAAATAATTAGTGAATTTATATATATATATATATATATTATTTAATTAGAGATTCAGATTAGATGTGAATAATTTTGTTAGATACAATAACAATCGAACCTTATCCCACTATGTGGGGTTGGCGAATAATTTTTTTAGATCATATTTAAAAATTTCTATACTCAATTATTTAATTAGATTTTTTAAAAAAATCATATCCTCTTCTATTTCTATTTAAGTCAGATATTAAATTTTCTAACGAATTTAAAGAAAATTATTATTCCTAAATTATATTTTGTTTTAGTTCCTTTCCTTGACATTCCGTCCGATTTTTTGAGCAGTTGATTTATTTTTTTAAATCATCAGGATGATTTTTTTCATTTTCATCCTGATTTTTTTTTTTGATAAAGTAAATAGAGTAAAACTTTCCACAAACAATTTTTTTTTTCTTCTCTCAAGTGTCTCTCATAATTTATCTTTAAATTATATGAAAGGAAATAAATCATGTATGACTATTAACTCAGCAATGATCGATATATAAAGAAAGATAAAAATCTAATTATTATTTAAAAATTGATCATCAAATCTCATTATAATAATATTTTATATACTAACTAACTGTTTATCCCAAATAATTTTTTTCTTCCTTTTTCGCCTCACTACAAAGTAAACCAGATTATAGAATTCTTCCCCCTCCATCTAAATGCTCTCCTCATTTTATCTAAATCATAAAAACAACAGATATTTTTATCGAAAGGGTATTCATTTTTCTACAAATTATCCCAATTCAATCAATACCCCCCTCCCCGTTTGTTTTTGAAATTGCTCGTTTATTATTAATATCTATAAATTGTATGGTTCAAATAAGATGATTGAAAATCTTTGAATCACGGCCTCTCTCTGTTTTTCTATTACAAATCGCCCTCATGTGTTTAAAATTTGATGCCATAAATACGATAAAATTTATAATATATGTCACTCTAATATAAAACAAAAATAAATATTTAAACTAAATATAGAAAAAAAGTTGTCCCTAAAATGAAGGAGGGAGAGGGAAGAGCGGTAAGTAAGTTCAAACACTATAAAATTTTCTTCCGTAATAAAATTGTAACATTGCATCGATCAAACAAGAAAAAAGAGACAAAATATACTTCTTTTGAACAAGATGTATGATAAGAAGCACTCAACGCAAGTTGACAAAGACATAGGATCTTCGTTGGTCGCGGTAGCCATCAGCAAGAATAAGGGAAGTCAATACGCTCTCAAATGGACGATCGACAACCTTCTCACCAGGGGTCAGACCATCATTCTCATCCACGTCAAGATCACTAACACCCCGAGTGAGTATTTCAAATTTGCACGAGATCATTCAAAGATATCAAAAACCTCTTATCTTATGATTGTTCTTTAAATCTTATGTAACTCTAGACGAAGAAGGCAGCTACAAAGAGCCAATGGATCAACAAATGAAGGAAATTTTCCTTCCATTTCGTTGCTTTTGTACTCGTAAAGATGTAATCTCACAACTTACATTCCAAACCCTCATTTTTCATTATTTTTGATTTGGGGATGAATTAAAATCTCCCTAAGAAATAATTTAAAACGTTTTAATCGATAGATAACGTGCAAAGACATATTGCTCGAAGACTGTGACGTGGCCAAGGCTATAACGGAGTTTGTAGCGCAAGTGGCAATAGAGAAATTGGTGGTCGGTGCTCCGGCAAAGAGTGGGTTTATGAGGTAATACGCTTGGCTTCGACTTTTAATTTGAGAAAAATGTTGTGCTAAATTACAAAATTTAGTCATTTTGCTATGTGAATTATGAGTGTTGATTTTGCGATATGTAAGAAGATTCAGAAGTCCCGATTTGACGACCCACATCACGAAGGGCGCGCCGGACTTTTGCACGGTGGTCATTATATCGAAGGGGAAGGTGTTAGGCATGCGGAACGCGGTTCGGTCGGCTCCGACCACCTCTCCCTTACGGGCTCAAATTCAAAACTCGATGAACCTCATGCCCCCTCTCAACGTCGATTGCATGACTCCTCGCCGAAGTTTGCCAACTCCCCAAGGTTAGCCTTCTATTTTTGGAATATTTTGTTTATTTCTTTTTTCACACGACTCACATAAAACAATTTCACTCGTGTAGCGCGAAGTGAGCCAGGGAAAGATAATTACAATTTGCGTCACGACGATTCGATCAGGTAAATAATAGAATTAGAAAGGAGAAAATTGCATGTTTGTAAGAAAAATTAAATTAAATTTTAATTTAATTTCTTGGAATGTCGATAAAATAGGTCACCGTTCACGAGAGGATTGCGGGGATACACGGCGAAGTCGTACGCCGAGATATCGACGTCGTCGGACACCGACATATCCTACGTGAGCTCCGGCGGACGGCTGAGCTTCGAACAGGCCTTGCCTCCGAGGTTGTCGAATGGATCCGACGGCCTAGATCACAGCTTCGAGTCGGTCCCGACGCCGCTCAAGTCGGTGGATTACTCCACCGGAAATGACTTCTCCTACGTCTCGCAGGCCAGCAGCGCAACCTCATCGTCGTCGCACATGGTAAGCGTTCGTTTTCGGGGGTTTGTAGGAAAGATTAGGCTGAATGAATGAATCGGATGAGGAAAAGGGGATCTGTTCGATTGGTTTGCAGGAAGAAGTGGAAGAAGAGATGAAGAGATTAAAGCTGGAGCTGAAGCATACGATGGATATGTACAACAACGCCTGCAAGGAAGCAAACACGGCCAATCAAAAGGTGATTTTTAGGGCAAAATGAACTTTCCCCCCTTTTACTTTTGTTCAGAAGATTGATTCAAGCTTCATGATTTGGGCGAAATGAATAGGCGAGGGAGCTGCAGAGGTGGAAGATAGAGGAGGAGAAGAAGGTTCACGAAGTCAATGTGGCAGAGGAAGCGGCCGAGAGGGAGAAAACGAGGTACAAAGCCATGGAGGAGGCGGGGCTGGCGGAGAACCGCATCGCGGAGCTGGAAGCAAAGAAGAGAGTGACTGCAGAGATGAAGGCGATCAAGGAGTCGTCGGAGAGGGACTCGATCGGACCGATGCGCCATGATTTGCGGTATCGGAAGTACACGATCAATGAGATCGAGGTGGCGACGGAGTACTTCACCGACCGGCGCAAGATCGGGGAGGGCGGCTACGGGCCGGTGTACAAGTGTTACCTGGACCACACGGCAGTGGCGGTGAAAGTTCTCCGGCCAGACGCGGCCCAGGGGCGGTCGCAGTTCCACCAGGAGATCGAAGTGCTGAGCTGCATCCGCCACCCGCACATGGTGCTGCTGCTGGGCGCCTGTCCGGAGTACGGCTGCATCGTGTACGAGTACATGGCCAACGGCAGCCTCGAGGACCGCCTCTTCCGGCGCGGCAACACGCCGGCGATCCCCTGGCAGCACCGCTTCCGCATAGCCGCTGAGATCGCCACCGCGCTACTTTTTCTCCACCGCATGAAGCCTGAGCCGCTCGTTCACAGGGATCTCAAGCCGGCCAACATCCTTCTCGACCGGAACTACGTCAGCAAGATCGGCGACGTCGGACTCGCCCGCCTCGTACCACCCTCCATCGCCGACAGCGTGACGCAGTACCGGATCACCTCCACCGCCGGCACCTTCTGCTACATCGACCCTGAGTACCAGCAGACGGGGATGCTCGGGGTGAAGTCCGACATCTACTCCCTCGGCGTCATGCTGCTGCAGATCATCACCGCCAAGCCGCCGATGGGGCTCACCCACCACGTCGGCCGCGCGATCGAGCGCGGGGATCTCGAATCCATGCTCGACCCCGAGGTAGCCGATTGGCCCGTCGACGAGGCGCAGCGCTACGCCGAGATAGCGCTCAAGTGCACGGAGCTCCGGCGGAAGGACCGGCCCGATCTGGAGAAGGTAGTTCTGCCGGAGTTGAACCGGCTGAGGGCTCTCGGAGAGGACAACTTCGTCTTCTTCCACACCAGGACTCCTACCGATGGCTCGCCTAGCGGTCAAGTTTCTCATCAGGTGAGCCATTTCATCGCACCCAAACGAACAAGATTGTGAATTAATTGCAGTTCTGATCATCGTTAAGAATTTCTTGTAGGAGGCGATGAGTGATCCACTGATGGGCCAAGAAAGACACGGTTTCAACGGGTACGCTAACGACTCATCGTAAGATGCTACGAACGGCTAAGTCTGGTCCTATAACAAGAGCCTCAATGGCAACTGCTAGTGTGTGTACTTTATCCAGCATGGGTTTTCTATGCGAGAGATGAACGTAGTAGCCAAGGAAAACGAAAAGTTTCGTGTTTAATATATTTAAAGAGTTATTCAAGAGGTTCATGCAACTCTTGAAACATATGATATTCTTTAACGAAATTGTGTGTGTATCACCAAGCTTTATTGATTCTCTATTACAAACTTTATCTAAATACAACGAATGAATTCCCTGTAAGGCTTTGTTAAAGAATGGATATGTAAGAACACATGGACTACAAGATTTTGAAAGTGAAACTCACCGAATAATTTACAACGAATCGCATCAAATGGCTCGTACTTCAGTGCAGCCTAGTAAAAAGAAACTGAGCACCGAGTCGACAAGGCCACTGCTATTTTGCAACCCCACTTTGGAATGTGCATAGAATGGTTTCGTGGCTTCAGTCGATTGTTGTATCCATATTGAGCAAAGGAATCAACCTTCTTTCCACCTCGCTTCGCTGCAGATTTATCTCCTCCATGAGCATTGCCTCTGCAGCTTTGCAAGCTTTCTCATCATTAAATGCTAGCGTCCATCGTCCATCGATCAATTTTTTTATTTTCCCTTTGTTGAAACAATCAGATCTTGCAGGATCCAAATATGGCAAAGTGGAAGGTCGGATACACAAATGCAACCACTTTGGATGGTTTTCGTCTGTTTTTGGCTGAAGTTAAAAGATAAAATACTAATTCAAATTCATAATGCTACCAGGAGGATACAACACATCTAGGCGAATAAGTCAGTTAAGGACAATAATTCTACGAAATGAAACTTGCAAACTTTCTATCATGTGGTAAACAATACTAGTGCTGAAATGAAGCTAAGATTTCTAACGCTCTTGCCCAGAGGAAATAGTATTATGCTCTCAAACTCAAACAAAACTGCAAATGATTTGAGATATGTTTTATGTGAGCTTTATTATATCTTTAAGGAAAGTAGATCACCAGTATGGAAATAATATCAATAGCATATGATACTTCCGAGTTAAGAATACATACATCTGAACTGGACAACGGTGCTGCGACACGAACAATGCCACCTTGCTTGATGACAGGTGATTCTTGGGCAAGAAGAATCCACCCAGATGTTCCTCTAGATATCGCTAAGAAGCAGAAGTGACGCTCTTTGCCTCTCTCAAATGCTATTCTGCAAGGTATTGCATCAACTGGAAAAACCAACAACATAAATGAACAAGGACAATGAAATTTATCGAAAAGACAACTATGTGACAGCATACCTAGGCAAATTTCAGAACCAGGTTTTGGTACTACAGCATCTAAACGAGAAGTTTTGGCTCTGGATATTTCTGGAGAATCGAGTGGAGATTGTATATCAGGTAGATCAGGTAAGGTTCCACCAAGCGAGAAAACAAGAAGTTGGTGTAGAAGGACAAAAACCTGAAAATCACATTGCGGATCAATTAGGACAAGTATCTGGCCTTAAATACTTCGCATACATCATCAGTAACAAATCCTAACAACAGAAACCGAAATATGTAGAAATTATATATAACTTTAACTCACATATAACGTGAATTTATAAACAAGATATTAATAATATTATTATTTGCAGCTAAGTCCTTATTGATCTAATCATATTGTCCTCCTCATCTTAAATCCTTTTATCAAACAGTTGACAATAGAAAAATGGCCAGAATAAATCAACTATTTCCAAAAACAGTACAAATAGAAAGAAAAAAAGTACAGCACTGTTATCAAAATTTCTTTTGGGAATTGGGCTTCACCCTGAATACTAACTCAGCTTCTTTATGATTATCCATAAGTTACTGGCAGGAAAAATTGCAAAAGACTTAGGAACATGGTCACTATCTCGGTTTCTTTAAAAAATAACCATAAATTATTTGATCAAAAACTGTATCATGGCAAATTACCTGCAAATGACAGTGTATGAATCTACTAGAACAGAAACAAAGAGATATTAGCAACACTAAAATTTATAGAATGACTTTAGAAAATAACAACCTTGACCATCTTGCACATTCTTTCAGCAGCACCAAGAGAGGATTCACCTGAAATACTATTACATGAATAAACATATATGCAAAGCCTTTATATAAAAATACAAATTAACCACTCTCTCAGGAATTAATTTATGTACCTACGGATCAGAATTAAAACAAATGAAATTTAAATCTAACCTCCAGAAGAACATCCTTGTGATGGCAAGAGTATGAATTTGGAGTCTTTTGGGGGAGAGGAAGCTTCAAGTACTGATTAGTAAGATGAGGAAATAAATCATGAACCCAATATATGCCAGCAAATGACAATCGAGCAATTTATGGTGGGGCAGACAATTACCTCGTTTGCATATTTTCCATGCGTCTTGAAGGACAGGTATGAGTGCATCGCACCAAGCTCCCTTAACTTCCTCAAAAAGTTTGCTTGTATACAACTTGTGTGAACCCTATATGCAGGACTTACATTCCATAAACTAAAGAAAAGGAACAATTCAACAATTGAATGTGCAGTGACCACAAAATAAAAAAGGGTAGTCTGTGTTCTATTCTATTTAGGTTCAATTCATGCTTCTATTATGGTCAACCATAGAGGTTTGCCAGTATAGGTGTAAAGCAGAAATGAAATAATGAATGATTAATGATCCAGTCAAAATTTTAAGTTGAAAATTTGTAAATATCTCAAAAAGAAAATGATTTAGAAAAACAATAATAATAATAAAAAAACAGGTTACATAGTGCAAACAAGTTCGTGCAAATGATTCGAACACTTTGCAGGAACTTGAGAAGGAAAGTAGTAAAAAATCATGCCATCTTATTGCTAACATTTTCACTAAGAAAAGGAGAAAATCATGATCATTGCAGATGCCTCATAAAAGAAAGAATTAGCAGGAAGTAATGGCTACAATGTCATATCAAAGCCGCAGTTAACTGGATAATTCCTCCTAACAACTAAATAAATTTATGAAAGTACTAGTATGCAAACAATAACTGAACATCTCACATAAAGAAGAAAATTCCTAGCATATCGAAACAAATCAAATAGATTATGCAACAAGTACATCACCGATATCAAGAACAACGAAGAATTCCTAAGAAAACTAGAACTAAACCTACCTTGAGTCGCCTAAGATGAGATGAAGCAAATTCTCCCTCACCATGAGGAATAAGCTGCCTTAAGAGCCAACCACCAAGCCATAGTATCTCTGCAGATATATTGGACCGGAAGAAAAGACTTACTAATGCATCAAGTACCTACAAATGGCAAACCGCCACATAAACTGCTAGTTACTTTAAGAAGACTTAGGTATGTTTCAATGTGCAGTTATACTACATTTTAGAAAAAGGATATTTATCGGGCTTTGTAACCTAACATAGATTAATGGATGGACAGCCATAAGGCACCTCCTTGTATGTGGCAAAATTATTGCACAGATATTTGAACTTCTGCCTAATCCAAATATTACTAAAAAATTCAGGGAAAGGAAGCTTTCATAATGTCCTCTACAACAAGAAGGCATTCCATCTAATTCAAAAATATAGTTGTTAAGCTTTACAGTCTATCAGAGGTTTGGATACACACAAGGCACCTCTTGAATGTGGCAGAATTTTGTCATGCGGAAACTTGAACTTTTGTCATCCAAAAATTATTGGACAATTCAGAACTAGGAAAAACAGTTGGTAGCACATGGTATTCATACCATGTCCTATAACAATAGGGTAGCTAGCCAATATATTAGTTCAACATTGCAAGTTTTCCTAACCACATTTGGTATTCATCTTCTAAATTCAAGGAAATTAAAGTGGTGTCTTCATATATATAATCATTCAATTAACAAGGAAGAAAAAATCCGTAAAAGCAATGGTTTTACCTGATATCTATGTATTTTGGGGTTTATGTCACATTTGGCATGATACCCATACTCATCCTGTAAAAACAAATAAAATGACATCAGCCCTTCGAGTAGAATAGCAGTAAATAGCAAGTTAAAAGAACTTTCTTAGTTAATCTTCTAATATATAGTTTGTAAACAGGTTTTATTTCAAGTCACTGAAGTTTATGAGATAAAAACTACATTAATTTAATAGATGACCTACACATGGTTCTGCATGTCTAGATGCCGACACTTGGTTGGATTAGTAGTTAATATTCATCAATCTGAATATCTTTAACAATATTATATAATATGAACTATAGCTAACTGGATCCTATCACAAGGATGTATTCACTTCACTCTATGTATTGTGTTGGCTGGCATTACATGTGACAACTCATAAGTTACAGGTTGTCCTAACTAGTTCAAAAATTCTTTTCATATCAAAGTATAAAATCTTATTATAAAGTTTCTCTAAAAAACTATAGTCTATTCTAATTAACACTTGGTATATAAGTTGTAGGGTACTAGGATATAAAATCCAAATGCTTCAGTTGTGCTTTTGTATTCCCATTCTAAAAAAACAATTCCAAATTATTTTTTTATATAATTTCTAGCTATCCAAGAATAACTATAAGTATCTAGGAAAAAAATGGTATATGCCATACAGCTGGATCCGAGCAATCTGTCATTTTGATTAGGAATATTGAATGCATGTCAGTTATTAGATTCCATACGGGGAAAAAGCACTATTACTCCAAACCAAAATGTATTATGAATAAATGGGTAGAGAGATCAAAAATAAAGAATTGACATGCCTATATTGTAATTCATTACATACATGACACAGATGGCTGACATGCTATGCATTGGCATCATACAACTTTGTGTTCTTACTATGCTGATGGCAGGTTACCACAGTATGCCACACCATTGCTAATGAAGATAACCAGAAAAAATTATAAAGCAGAGAAAAATTAGCAGAGATACCCATAGGATATTTGACTGTTTAAAGCAATTTCATGAAAAGTAGTTTGTTATTCGGGTATCTATCCATTTTGGTCCAAAAAATTTACAGAGCTGTTAAAAGCCTCAAGCCCATTTCACGATGAAAGATCACTCTGGAAAGTGTCACAGAACATAAGAACAGAGAATAGAGATAATGCTTATGACACCAAACCACCAAGTTCATCCAAAATGTTGCCAATCTAGTAGCCTATTTTTTCTTGAAAAAAATAAACCATATTGTATAAGATAACATATAGCATAAGTGAGAATGTTAAAATAGAAGTGAGGGGTTATCAAAAAAGATAAGTTTTTTTAAAAATACTAATTCCAAAAGCAATAAGGTGTAGCCATTTTTTTTATACCAGGTGTAGCTTGAATGTATGACAAAATGAGAGAGAATAGGTTGAGAAGATATTTAAATGTTCAAAGATGACTAACAAATTCTGTAATTAAAAGGGTTGAAATAGATTAGACTTGAAGGTGTTTAAATTTTTGTATTAATATTGATATAGCATAGAGTTCAATGGAGGGTAAGATTCAAGTAGTCGACCCTAAAGAGGGGAAGGGGAGGGAAAGGAAAAAAAAACAATAATGGTGGCTATTTTGGTCCCAACTCAAGATAATCAGTAAATGATTAATCTTAGCAAGAGTTGTCTAAACAACTACATAATGTCCAAATGCTGGAAGCCTGCAGCTTTGATTAGAAAGGACAAGTCAAGAAAAAACCTCAAGTTTCAACAGGAAACTCTCAAGTTCAGTGCTCCTATTATCTTTTGGCATGCAGGTTGAAGAAAACAATTGTTCCTCCCCAGTGTCTTCACCAACCAAAGCTTGCTGCAGGACATAATACATATCGTTACCATCTTTTAGCTATAGTATAATTGAGATTTTTTATCATATGTTATCATTGTAGATAATAACATTTCAAATCCAGTTTGCTATTTCCTTTGGTAAAAGAGATGGTATTTAGTAGATTCCAAATAGTTGCTAAATAGTTAGCATTTTTGCTGCAGGAATCTCAAACATTTTTGCTCTTTTGGAGCTTGAATAGCTAAGTAATTAGTGGCTTAAAACAGCTAAGCTGTTATATGCCTTTTAGCCGCAATAGGAAAATAAAACAAATGAGAATCAAGATGATAAAACTGCAATTGAAGTGTCAATACTTACAAGCAGCAGCTTCTTGTGTTGCTTTCTTTGAGGAAGAATTCCAAGCCCATCCAGCACTGATTCATCTAATTCTATCATAATGGCATATTAACTTTATTAAAACCCATGATGATACCAAATGAAAGAAAAAACAATTTGGTACCGATATAACCTTTTGTCTGCAGCAAGGTAGCCAGAAGACATAATGAGCCCAAAACTTGCAACTCATCCCCATGAATTATATATGATAGCAATAGCTCCCTGCAATGCCAAAGTGCAATTATAAAAGTGAAGAATAACTACCGATCAAAAAACATAGGATAGGCAATGAGGAAGTAATATAAGATTTATTTTATTAAAAAAAATCATTATTAGAAGATCTCTTTGACACACGAATGCTAGGACACTGATTCAATGATTCAAAATGTCAAAACAGTCATCATCAAGTAGCCACTATATTAAACTGAAAGCCATTCTTTATTGGAAAAATCACTGCAGCAGTACATATATACACTTATTTACAGGATTAATATTATTATGAGGATACAATATTTGGTATTCAAATTTTGGATTCCCAAGCCACAAATTAAAGTTCATTCATAAAAGAATGTGTTATTCAATACTAGTTTTTTAACCCATGCAATGCAAAGGTATTTTCATAAATTAATACCTAATATATATAACAATTATTTTTCATGATTATATTTTTAATATTTTACAATCGCTTATTAATATTTAAAAAACTAAAATATTCATATTATACAAAGTTTACTTTTTAAAAAAACTCAATTATTCTAAAAACATATTCAATTGCATCATTTTAATATTGAAATTTAGTTATATTAATTTAATATAAAACACTTAAAATTAATCTATGTTCAACTTGATATTTGGAATATAACAAAGGATGCACATTTAATATCTGACAGATAATCCAGTCAATACCTCACTAACATATTAAAACATGGTTTGGTCAACAAAGAATATTCAAACAATTATTTTTTGTTTGCAAAAGAAAGAAACTTAAGTATGAATTACCTCAATGTAAAATATGAACCAGAATTTTTGATTGCTGAAGAAGATTGATTTGAATTAAAGGAAGGAGATTCTGAATTTTCTATATCCACTTGAGCAGCCCAATGACAGGCACCAAGCTCTTGTGAATCCTGAGGAACAGATTGATCAGTATCACTGCCATTTATTGTGGCTTCAGATACTGTGACAAAAGTCTCTAAAGGGCATAAAAAAGCTGCAGCAATAGTACTGGCCAGATCCTTGGTCTTAAAAATGTGTAATATACTGCAGAGTAGATGTAAGGAGGTTGCAATGCTAATTCTTGTGCCCTAGACCAGCAAATGATGAATTAGCAAAATAAATACTAATAAAATTTACAAACACTTGTTGATGGTTGCTAATGAAGATACACTTACAGAATTTTGCTTTCTTAAAGAGGGCAGAAGAAAAGGAAAAACCAAAAGCTGCAATATGTTATCAGTAAGCAATCTTCCAAGATCAGGAACTCCAGAAGATATAACATCACTAAAATAATAAAGATTGTCTTCAATATCATCTACAGCATTGAGAATTGAAGAACTTGAATCAGATGCATCTAGCTTCCTGTCCACAAGTTAGAGGAACATGATGTTATCATAATGAAAGATGTGAAGAAAATAAAAAATATATATAAACAAGTATCTTTCATTCACCATGAAGTATGAACATTTGGGTAGAAAGAGCTTATACTATTAAAAAGCATCCAAAACAATCTAGGATGTCATGACTTAAAATGACACAACTATGTTAAAAATTGAAATAGAAGTGGTAGTGATACTACAAAAGGAATAAAGTAGTAGTCTCACCTAGAAGCTTGGACTATAATCTCATCCAGGTTAATACATCGCTTTAAAAAATGTCTCACAATACTGGAAAAATAATCAGATTGTGGGCTGCGTACTACGAATTTATTCACATATTCATCTCCAACTGAGAAGATAGAAGAGGAACAATGAGAACATCATTTTAAAGAAGCAAAAGAAAAAGAGAGAAAAAAAAAAGATAACTATAACAGGATATGAGGCCTTACCAACTTACCATGATAGACATTCAGTGTTAAAGCACGAACAGCAATTCGAATCATAGTTTCATCATGGAAGGCAAACCGTATGGCCTCGACATAAAGTGGAAATGAAACAATTTCCTCCTATTGAAATGGAAATGACAGGCAAATTAAAGAAAGCATATGTGCAAAATCGAGTATCTTGTAAGTAAAATACAACCCCATACTATTAAATTTGCTTGAATTGTTCCCATGTAAAGATGTTGAAGGCGGACATCAGCAAAATAAGTTATAGCAAAATGAGATATGTATGATATAAATGTCGAATTAAGTTTACAACCTTTAAGCCTGTGTTTTTCCAAGGAAAATTATGAAAGTAAAAGTAAATGAGACATGTTTGTGAGTATCCTTTTAACTTCCTATATGATAAAATTAATTTTTTTTACAGAAAGAAGGATTGGTCTTCCTGATAAATGAGATATAATTGGTTATCTTTTATTTTGATTGCACTTATTTTCTTGTAAAGTTTAAAAATTCTTTTCTTTGAAAAATAAAATAGAAAAAAAAAATTATCCCAAAACAAATGCAGAACCTTGCTATAACATACCACTCAACCTTTCTTCTTGTCCTACGTACCTAGAGCATTATTCCAAGGTTATTACTCGTACCGATCTCAAATCTATTATGCTACTTGACCAAAAACCAATATAGAATTAAGAAAGAAACTGTTACATTTTTAATCTTCACAAGCAATGAGATTGTACTCCTGTTCAACTTCCCACTGATTGCCCTTCAAAGTTAAAATCCATGTAATTGAGCAATGTACAAGTAAAAATAGAATAGGAGGTAGACAAGTATTAAGAAAAAATATGCATTCACACAGACAAAATAAAGAAACAAACCTTAAGAAGGATATGTAGTAAGACAATAGCTCATCATTTTGAAAGTCAAAGGAATATGTGATGAGGTAACTAATGAGTTCGTTACTGAAAATGTAACCTGCAAGAGAAGTGAAAATCATTCTAAAGACCAAAAGGTGATAATTAGTAATGTTCTGACGTGTTGACAACATGTTATAAAGGAACTTACAGATTGAAGGTTCACTTTCTAAATTCTGTATCATAATGCTGATAGTCTGTAACAACTGAATTGCAACCTTTGCCATCTTACTAATCCGCAATATTCGTGCAAATTCACCCAAAATCTGCTTCTCCATGAAGAACCTAATAGACAAACAAGGATGTAGCTTTAATACCAATAGATAAAAGGGACTGAAGCAACCTAAGAACTCACTCAAATATTGATGGATCATGTTGATCACCATAAGTTACCAGTTCAGCAATAGATCTCAACACTTCGATAACAGAATCCTTCATGAAGAACATTACATATGAACATTAACAAGAGAAGCTTGGATGTATAAAACAAATCAAGCAAATAATTACCTTGTTAGCATCATTCACATATTGAACCCTTTGCAACTGATCTGTTAGATAGCTGTACCAAATGGTGCAGAATTATATATATTAAATAGCAGAAATTATACTATGCATTGACTCAGAAACAAGAATAATTTGAAGAAATACAATTGTATCAGAGACAAGGCAAAGCATGTTCATAATCAGATAGAAATTATCAATTTTCAAGGAAGCTTTTGATAACTTCAAATAATTTGGATCAAGAACATCAAATTAATAATTGAAGCTAAATTAATCAGAAAAACACCAGTTTGTAAAGTTTAAAGACAATGAAAGTATCATAGGCAAATAGTTATTTTCTTAACAAGAACCAAAGTCAAAGTTAATTACTTAATCATACACTGAACATCCTAGTCCCCTTTATGTATCTCTGGCTTTGTGGATATAATGCCTTCAAGGACTATTTGACATTCATAAAAGTACATGTAACTGAGAGTTTGTACAATCAATCCATCTCTTTTGCAGAGTTACTATGGTTTAAATCCAAAACAATTTGAGAGAATAAACTCAGAACTTGGAACAGCTAATCTTCACTAGTTCAGAAACATCAGTAAAATATTAATACGCTCGATATACATAATACTACCATCAGTATCATTATTGAGGGGACTGGTAAATCAAGCTCATGAGGAAGACAATTTACTCGATTAGAAAAGTACAGCAGATCAGTGGAGAAGATATTTGAACCACAAGTTGGCTATCTCAACGTTGTGAGAGACCAAAGAAGGTGAATAGTGGAGCTCAGTCTTCATCGTCAGGGAAGATAATATCTGAAGCAGGATGGATGTCAAAGATCAAGACTACTAAAATTGGGCCCACTTCTGCTGGATTTGACCCCATCTGATATTGTGCAGGTAACTAAGGCCTGTTGGACAGAGAAACACCCATGAGAGGAGGCAATTATTGGGTAATGACCCTTAAGCCACATGTCCAGCACCTGTACATGCATGACGATGTGGTAGATTAATTCTAATCCTAAGAATTTTTGGTCAATGATCAAAAGAAGTCATGTGTTATGATGTGTTAAATGGATAACTCAATGCAGTTTTTAGTGCTTGATCTTCATTGATTGAATAACCACATAACCTTGTTGATGATTTGATCATCTCAGTATGGTATATTGCATGATGTGTGTAAATGGGTAAAATTTATGAAGTTCTTGATTATTTAAAAAGCTCAGCATTGAGTTTGTAGGGAATTCACACTTGAAATCTCAGCAGATTTTTTCTAGCTACTGAGAGTTAAATGATTTTCCTATAGTTATAGGTTTGCATCAAGGATCACTAAATCTCTATTTCTCTTGATGAAGTAACCAATTATATCCAAGAGAAACCACTTTTGAGCAAGTTATTCATTTGCATATTGTGTTAATTGCTTATAATGTTAATAGATTGAATTTGAAGCTTGAGTTGTGAAGAAAAACTTTGGAAACTAGTGGTTTAATAAAAATTAGAATGAAATCTGAATATATGAGATGTAGTTTCAGAAATAAGAAAAAAATTGATGGAATAAATAGATAGTTGGATATGGTCCCTATATGTAATATATTTAGATATCTTAGAACAATATAAGGGGCATTTAATAGGATGAGTCATATATGATTGTCTGGTGTCGCTTAGGCTAGAATAAAAATTTTATAAGAATATGATAAACTCCACAATACTTTATGGTATTAAGAATTTTTGGAGGTTGAGAAGTAACTGACACAAAAAGTTAATATTGAATAAATAAGAATGGTAAGATGGATGTGTGGACTTAGGAAAAAGAATCAAATGAACAAATACTAGTATCCAAGAGCAATTAGGTGTAGGAAAAAATAAAAGAAAATAGATTGTGATGGTATATTGACTGAAGGTGAGATATTATAGATAGAATAATTGAGTTTATTGTAAAGCAAGATTGAGAAAATCATTAATTAAATAAAAAAAATATTTGATTGATTTGAATATTAGTAGCCATACACCCTTGCATATTATTTGAGGGGAAAAATTCATGTAGCCAACCAAAAATAGTTAGGACAAACACAGAATGATAATGATGATGGTGATTCTCAAGAGACTTCTTGTGAGAAAATGAGAAGGGCTTGGGTTTAATCCAAAAAATATGTAATGTACGTTTAATTGGTTGATCCAGATTGAAGCCAAACAAGGAGTGTCAGTCATTTAATTCTGATCTATTATATTTGTCTAGCTTATTTATCTAAAGAGGGAAAAATATTCCAGAATGCATAGGCCTTCATCAGGTATAACCACCTTAATGCTTTCTGGGTTAATTATCAATAATGTGATCGAGGATTCGAGATCTTATTCTCATGATGCGAAATCTTCAATGACTTGTTGAAGTACATTGTGCAATGGCTACAGCTCCCTTTTGATATTGACCAAAGCAATTGGAAAATGAAGTGCATTCTAACTGATGCGAGTCAACAACATTGTCGATGGACGCTTGATGTCTGTAGATGGAGTAGTTCTTGTGTGTGACCTGCAGAGTGGGCCTACACGAGCCACCACTTGGACTGGGTTCCATTTAGTTATATAATGTCAGTATGTTATGTCCAGCTCTAACTGCCCTTTGAATTATACTTGTCAAAGTGAATTTCTACAAAGTTACTTCTTGCATATTGAATAAGGAATCCTTTTTGCTTGAAAATGAGTTTAAAGAAGATTTCCATCACGTATGGTTCAGGTTTTTTTACCCCTTGCAATCATTTGCCTCATGGATCAGCTCGCAGCACTTCATAATATGGAATAACAAATATTACTAGCCATCATCATTAAGTCCTTTTCAACTCCACCCATCAAACATTGCATTGAGATCATTCTTAACAATCATCAAGATCATTCTGAGCATTTAATAGCCAACATCACATCCAAGTTGGCGTCCAGACCGAATGTTGAGAAATCAAAATTCTAGATGCTTGATGCTGAAGAACAAATAATTAGCCACTAAAAATTTGACACGGTTCAACCTAATCAAAGCCTATGCCCTTGGTTAGCAGATAGTTTCAATATCAAGAGAAAAACTATATAGACTATTCTCAGTTAAATGCTCGACACGACTTGCTTGTTATTACTAAGCAAAGTGGAACCATTCGGTTCAAAATGCCGACACTGCAAATGAAAATTTTCCATTCAGGAACGTGAGTACCTTCAAGCTCATGTCAACTTCTAAGTATCCATTCTTTGATAACCACGAGAATTAAATAATGAGGTTTCTCAATTTCAGTTCATAATCTTTAAAAATGGATAAACTTGAACAGAAGAAAAATAATAACAAGGCAACTTACGGAACCCAAATTTTCAATAAGCTCAACGGCCCCAGGGAAAAACGTAAGCAACCCGAAATCCGGAATCCCCAAAAAAATGAACTGATAAAAAAAGGATGGATTGACGCACCGGAGCTCGTCTAACGAGAAGCGGATCCTGGATCTCCAGAGTCCAAACCACGAGAACATGATGAGGGCGATCCGATCTCTGAGGGATCACGCGCCGGAAGCCCGGAGAAGGCAACCTGAGCCTCGTAACTCCGGCGTCTTCTTCTCTTGCTCGCCGCGCACGCCCTCACTTCCCTCTCCTCGCCTCTGCTTTCAGCGTCGGGGGCGAAGAGGCGCTCTCAGATCTTCCCTTTTCCGCTCGACAAAGAAAAAGAATCAAATAAAAGAAATTAAAAAAAGGCGCCGCCGTCGTCTACATGTTCTAGGCAGGTGACGAGGCCAATGCGTGGACGGTGATCTCAGGCTTCCCCAGTCTTACAACCGTGCGATGGAGATCCGACCCAGCGAGCGGTTCTGATCTAAACCCGCATATTTTACGTGCCTTTTTCTTAAGTCAATCGGGCCAAATCAAATTTTTAAGGGCAATTGCCTAAAAACAGATTCGGCAAATTATCAAAACGCGTTGGTGAAAATGATTTTTAATTATTTCGCGTATAATGTAGTCTCATTTAATTTATTTTCCATTTTACCTTTTATCCTTTTTCCTTTTTACTGTTTATCTGGAAAAAAAAAACTCTTAATCATTTTTTCCTTCGTTATTGATTTTAAAAAAATAATAATGTTATATTATTGATTTTTAAAAATCAACAATATTATATTATTGATTTCTACAAATCAACAATACTATTAATTTTCAAAAATCAATTATATTATCAAAAATCAATAACACAATATTATTGTTTTCCAAAAATTAACTGTGTTATTAATTTTTGAAAATCAATAATACATTAAATAATGATTTGAAATTTTTTTCGAATGAATAATAAAAAGAAAAAAATAAAAGGGTAAAATAGAAAATAAATCCGAGATTATAAAAACTCATTTCGCTTATGTATTTTGGTAAATCATCGAAAAAGATTTGAAATTCAAATTTTCTTTTATTAATTAACAGCCTAATCGTCTCTTTATTTTTAAAAAAATATTTTTTAATTAACATCACAATATAATGGAAATATTAAATCTATGACTTAAAATAATTTATTTTATATATAATCCTCTTCCATTGAAGGAAAATTCTCACTATTCTTTCGTTTGATTACATATAATAATTACTATACTATTAATTTTTTAAAACTAACATTTAGCATCACGACTTAATTACACCCGCCACCGTTATAATAGTAGTTTTTAAAAATCAACACTATCTTAATATTAATTTCTATAAGTTAACATCATCTTAATGTTGATTTTTAGAAATCAATATCATCTTTATACTTATTTTTGAAAACCAGTACCAAGATAGTCGCTCACCGTGGGCCAACGTTGTAGTATTAATTTTTAAAAACCAATACCATAATGGTAGCTCACGGTGAGCGATTACTTTAGTGCTAGTTTTTAAAAATCAATATCACTTTAATATTGATTTTTAGAAATCAATATCACACTTGATGTTGGTTTTCAGTATCACATTTGGTGTTGATTTTTAGAAATTAGCACCAACACTTGGTACTGATTTATAGAAACCAGCGCCAAAGTGGTGCTGATTTGTTGATGTTAGTTTCTAAAAACTAGCACTAAGATGATATTGATTTGTAAAAACCAACAGGTGTTGATTTATTGATGTTAGTTTCTAGAAATCAGCATCACACTTGGTGCTAATTTTCAGCATTATATTTGGTGCTAGTTTCTAGAAATTAGTATTATATTAGTGTTGATTTTTAAAAGACTAATACAAAAATTATAATTTTTAAAAATCAACACCACCTTTATATTTTAATGCTGATTTCTAGAAACCAATATTATCTTGATGCTGATTTTTAAAAATAAGCACTATAATGATGATTGATGTAATTAAATTGTAGTGTTAATTTTTAAAAATTAATATCACATTGATTGTTACATGTAATTAAAGGAAAGAGAACAAAAAATATTTTAATTTAAGAAAGTTGTATGTAAAATAATATTTTAAGTATCCATATTAATGTCGCATATGGTCGCCTATATAAAAATATATATGATATCATAATCGAGGAATGATAACATATATATTTTTATATAGTCAATCGTGAGCAGTGGACATTTGACGTGACTTAAAATATTTTTTTTTTGCATGTAACCCTCTTAAATTAAAATAAAATTTTCTCTTCTCTCTCCGATTGCATACAATAATTATTATAATATCGGTTTTTAAAAATCAATATCATAACTTAATTACATTAGTCACCATTGTGGTATTGATTTTTAAAAATCAATACCATCTTGATATTGATTTCTAGAAACTAACACCACAAAATCAACACCGCATTAAGTTAGTTTTTAAAATCTAGCACCACAATGATAGCCTACGGTAAACGAATACTTTGGCGTTGATTTTTAAAACTCAATACCATTTTAACACTAATTACAAGTGTTCTGATGATACAGAACACACAAACCAACTTAATCTAAACAACAAGTATTAATCCAAAAATAGGTGATAATTCCACAACGCAAACAAGGA
>JBBUKS010000113.1:12978715-13006098 GCA_038050645.1 Hedychium gardnerianum | reverse complement strand
GGTGTTATTGTATAAATTTGATAAAATATTTGTTGATGAATATATGCAAATTTTGTTTATGAATATTAATAAATAAATAAAACATATATTGACACCGAATCCGAACTCGACCCATTTTCTCACCAACTTCCAATTCATGGCGTTCGAGATCCCGTCGGCTCGCATCCGGCAACTCCAAGAGGGGCTCCGGCGGGAGGTCGGCTTGTCGTCCTATGAACCGGCCGACTCATCGCCGCAACTTCCTTCCATACGCGATGCGGTTGCTGCGCTCGATCCGGAACTCTCTTCCTCCCTCCGTTGCGAACGGTGCCGCGGCGGCCTCCTCCGAGGCCTGCAGTCCACGATCTGTATCTATTGCGGAAACGATCGGACCAAGGAAGGGTCATCGCATTCGATCTCCTTCAATTCCACCGTTGGGTGCCGAAAGCTTCTCGACTTCCTCGGGCTGGATGGATCTGTGAGTAATTTTCGCTTCTTTGGGCTCAATCCTTTCTAGTTTTACTAATGAGCTACTTTATGCGAACCTATCGATGAATACTTGGTGAAATATGCTTTTTGTGAAGAAATTCTTGTTCTGCTCACTCTTTCAACTCGAAAGGATAAGCTATTGACTCATAGGAAAAAGAAAAAATAATGAAAAGAAAGGAAAGTTCTACACCCAGTTCTTATTTAAGATCGAGAACATCAACAATTGTTTTTTTTATATATAAATGACTTTATTTCTTATTGATTGATCAGTTAAGAAAACAGATGTATTTTCTTTCATATTTGCAACCAGTAGAAAAATACAGTGTTAACACTGAAATATCTTTCTTAATTAAAAATTTTCTGACCAGCATTGTAGCTCTCATATCTCCTGTAAATTTGTGATCTTTAACATGTGTTTCACGCTTACTCTAACCATGCATAGTGGAAGAGACGACAAATTGGATAAAGTTTGTGTACGCATTAAGTCATTGGGTTTATGCTTGCTATTGTTTGGCATCCTAGATAAATATTATTCAAATGGTTAACTTTCATGTTGAAATAATGTAGGGTTGAACTATGTGATCCAAGTTCTTGGATATCTGTCCTTTTGTGGTGAGAAGCATTGATTACCATGATGATTTTTGACAATGAATTAAGTGTATCTAGTAGTCTCTTTTGATGCTTCATGTTACCTTAGTATTTTTTGGCCTTATGATAGTGTAACAAAACTATGCTCCTTGTCGAGGACTCATTAGCTCATGATACCATATTCCAAACTTTAAATTGTACTGATATCAATAATTATTTTATCTAATATTATGGTAGATCAAAAGTTACCATTCACTATATTCGGATACATTCTGGATGAATGGACCGCTGGCTCATTCATTATTGAATTGGTAATTGGCTACAATAGTGAAGGGCCAGGGATTGAACATTGTTGATAACTGATCAGCTAATGACAGTGATATCTATACTGCTAGCTTTGAACTTTCCAGGTGACACCTATGCATATTTACTTGAGCCATTCTGCAGGAAACTGTTTTACTGGACATGGAGACAAGTGGCTCAAAAAAGGGTCAGGACACGCCCAAGAGTGAGTTAGTTTTGTCTGATCTCTTGGACCTTGTATTAAAATGGCCTTCAGATAAGGAGGATGTTGATGACACAAGTGAATCACTTGTCCCCGATACAAATGCTTTAAGCTTGATTGGAGTTAATCTTGATAATCTTTTTCCTGAAAGAAAGGGAGAGGCATCTTCTATTGCTCCAGATCTCGATGATGAGTTTATTCCAAGGCAGAACAGAGAGGCAAAAAATCATGTATCTTCAGCTTTTGAAAACTTTAATATGTTTGGGAAACTTCAGACTTCAGAGACAAAAACAAGCACTTATAGCAGTAATGTTGATGGTTCATTTGGTGCCTGGAATGCTGAGTTTCATCCTGCTAGTAGCACTTCTGCTGTTAGTCCCAAATCAATTGAACTTTTTCAGGATTCTTCAGTTAGCAGTCTTCCTAATGCTGCAATAACTGAAGGTACTAAAGACCAACATGAGAAAATAGAAGCACTTGGAGGAATTCAAAGTCAGTCAGGTCCACTGACATCAGTCAACAAAGAACTTCAAGATGATTTTTGGCCTATGGTGAGTGCAAAAATAGAGTCTTCAAATTCACTCAAAGATGAAACTCACATAGATAAAGAGAATAGTGCCATAAAGAGTATCTCTGCATTTTCTGTTCAAGATGATCTATGGCCTTCAAGCAGCATCACAAAATCTGACACATCTACTCAAAATAATCTGACGGACGATTCCATTGAGGATTGGCAAGATTTTACCAGCTCAGCAAGGAGAACTTCATCAAGTCTGGAAAAGAGAACTGTAATGAACCTGTTTGGAGATTCTCCTACAACAAAGTCAGATTACCTCTTCCCTGAAAGCAGTGAAAATGAATTGCAAAGTAATAAAACAGTAGTTGGTAAAAGTGATTCTGTTGATGATTGGCAAGATTTTGCTAGCTTTGGACAACAGGAAAGTTCTATAGTTCATAGGACACAATCAGACATTGCATTAAATAAGTCTGTCACTCCATTGCATATGAGCTGCAATACAAGATCTGATAGTTTGATAAACACGGATGCTAGTCATGATGATTCTTCTGATATTTGGCAAGATTTTAGCCGTTCCGGTGCTGATGTTGAAGATGCAATCAATCAAGAAGCACAAAATAGAATCCTGCCATTTAAGGATTCTTTTAAAACAGATGCAGTTGATTCCTGGCCTACCAGCAGCACAAAGGATTTGGACAAGAATAAGCCCTTTCATGGAGATAATGATTCCAATGATTGGCAAGATTTTGCTAGCTTTGCTGAAGTCCCAGCTAAATCATTGATTGTGGAATCTCAGTCTAATTCTACATTTCTTGATCTAACTTCAGAAGCAAAGTCAATAGATACTTGGCCTTTGCAAGAAAAAGAATCCACAAATGGGCATGATGATGAGTTTGATGATTGGCAAGATTTTACCAGCTCTGTGGAGGTACGAGAAAGTTCATCTGATCATGGAGAACAATCTATTGTTCCTGTATTTGTGCATCCTTCGGAAACAAATTCAATTAACCATCAAGGTATGAAGACAGATGGCTTTTTTGATGCGTTGGAAATCCAAAAGCACAACTCTGATGAGAATAACAGCCAACTGGATGTTTTGACATTTGATAGGTATACCTTTACCTGCTGGTAGTTTATTTTAAGGGAAAAACTAAATTATAAAAAATTTGCAATGAGGATAATTGAAAATAGCAATGATTCATTGAGGATTCGGAAAATGCAGTCTTATGATTTTATCCATATTTAAGAAGACTTTCATGCTGACAGTAAAATCTGCAGCAGTCGTATCAAGTTCTAACTTCTTTCAGATTATCATCTTATTATTGCTTCCAGACTCCTGTCCTTGTTTCTGTTCCATCCTTTTCCATACGAGCTATACAGTGTTTGATTTCACCTGTTAAGTTACTGTGTAAATTTTGATGGTTACATGGAGAATCAGAACTGGATTAGAATGAATATGTAGAAAGGAAAAAGTGAAAACAGAAGAAGAGTGCAGTAAATGTTGTACCTAAGGAAAGAGGAGGGTAGAATGGTCTGTAGCCAGCACTTTGATATATTTAATCATTTATCTCGAGTTTTCACTTTCTTTTTTTCAAAATTTTCAGTTGTAAAATATATATTTGCAGCTGAAAATTTTTGTTAAGAAAGATTTTTTCAGAATCTTAACGAAACAAAATTCTTAGTAAAGAATCGGCATAATCAGAAATCCTGAATCTGCCCATAAAAGTATTGGGCAATAATTTAGCTTTTGACATTCTAGATGTGGTCTTTGACCGCTAATTATGGTGGGATGAAGAAAGAGAAATGATGGTAATCCACAAGTAGTATATGAGTTTGACAGATAATAATAATTTATTAATTGGCTTGAAGATTTTCACATGATTTCTGTCTTGAGATACCAGTAGCCAGCATTAATAGCTTTAGTTCAAGATGAAGATCGGAGGATCAGAATTGTTACTGTATTTACCAAGGTTATGAGATCAGGATCAGTACAATTAACCTGAAAACAGTGAGATGGAGGGTATGCTTGCAAAACAAATTTTAAGTTAAAGGGTGTACAAGTGAAAAAAACAAAAGCGTTAGATTTCATATTTGGTTTCTTTTCTTGAAAAAGCAACATATTTGATGGTTTTTAAGAAAAACTCTTCTAGTCTATTATTAACATTACAATTTTTTTAGTTTAGGAAAAAATGAGTTACACTTGTGGGGAAAATGGTGAAAAATAACTGTGCACTTGTTCTCTTGCATGTTTACACCTTTTCCACCTTTCTTGAGTCTTCATACATTTCCTATTCCACTCTCTACATTTCACATTCCTTTCTCATGCTGTTAGCAGTCTGGCAACTGAGCATTGTGGTGATTAATTAGTAGATAATGCTGGTTACTGTCGTTCCTCTACGCTCTGCATTTGATTTTTCCTCTTTATCTTTCCAGATTTATTTGCTAAACATAATTCAAAGTCAGTTTATATACTTCTTGTCTTTGCTGAGATTGGACAACATTTTTTTCTTTAATGAATTACATTGTTTTTTTTTAAAAAAATCTCCTTTATTTCTAGGACCAATGAAGTGGACCAGAAGATTGCCTTGGATCCTCATTCTATTTTATGGAATGCAAATGAAAACATTGGAAGTTCTGATGCTAATTCAAATTCAGAGCAGGCTAAATCCAATGTGGAGAAGTTGGTGTCACAGATGCATGATCTTTCATTCATGCTTGCGGATGAGCTCTCAATCCCAGAGAAGCATAAAAAAAACTAAACTATTCTTCCTTGTCACACCAATTCTTGTATACAGGTACATGCACCCTATGCTTTTCCAGTCAGACGCAATTTATATCATTTTGTTCCAATCTTATATTACAGAAAACATCAGTTTGGAAATTTGAAGTACAAATGTTTGCTTTTATGAACAATAGTCAGTAGATGTTTTCACTGTCGATAGTCATATGGTTGGATTGGATATGTTTAGTTTTGAAGCCTTAAAATGAATGTGCTTAAGTGACATAACAAAAAATAATTAAATTGATCCAAACATTGCTGGTGTTATTGTTTCTTGACTTGATTTATATGTGACATTATTTGCATTTATGTTGCTGCATATTTTATTCTTCAAGTAAAATTTTATCTTTAGTAGAGATATTATTTAGGGTTTTTTCGATTTGTATATTTTTTATTATTTAAATTATTATATATATTTTTTATATATTACTTTCTACATCTGCGAAAATTGTTGCTCTATGATTCCCGGGATTGTCATGGGACTGAGAATTAATGATACGATCGATGCAGGGTAAGAGTTTAAACATTTTAAAGAATATTTTAATAATTTAAAATTTGTGGGGATATTTTGGAATCAAAATCAAATTTTCATTTGAAATTAACTCCTTATTTAGTTGGAATATTTTTCAAGACTTTTGTATTTCTAAAAAAAAAATTTAAAAATTGAAAAGCAGCAGCTAATCAAAACAAACATCTAGAAAAGTTAAATAGTAGAGCATGACACATCTTAGAGGTTAAAGTCAAATACCAATATATAAAAAACAAATGTTACAAAAAGAATTTAAGTGAAATAATATTAGATACAATATTTTAATAATATTGAATATTAAAATTTATATATGATAAGTATTATTGTTAATGGGGTATAATCAGCGTTGCGGACGAGAAAATGTGATTTGCTCCTTTCAATTTTTTTATTTAAAATAACTGTATATTTGCAAGTCATCACAGTCACTTTCATTGTTGAAAAATTTAAATTAATTATATATTTAAGAAATCTTCGATTTAAATTATTTATTGGTATTATTTTTATGAAAAAATATTACAACTTATAAGATCAAATATCAAATTTTAAATATAAAATAAATTAATTAAATCGTAAAACATAAAATGATGACATTAAATTAAAATTGAATTAAATACAATAGATATAGAAATAAAAATTATATTAGTTTAAATTAAGATTAATTTAAAATTGATTTAGTTAAATTATGATGAAATTAAATTTAAAATTTAAATAAATTTAATTAATTTAAAATAAATTATTATATATATATATTTATTTTTTTCTTTTTCTCCTTATCCTTATGCACGCTTTCATCCTGTCATGCTTTTACCTATCTTTTTTTTCCATTTTCTTCCTCTCGTTCTTCTTCGACAGTAATAAATTTATAATGTTTCTTTCTTTCATTTTCTTCTTCGACAGTAATAAATTTATAATTTTTCTCTCTCCTTTTTTTCAAGCATAATTTTTTTTTTCTCATTCTCTTCTCCAACAAATAAAAAATAATATTATTATCCTCTTATAATAACATTTTTTTTCTTTTCTTGTGTTTTTTACGATTTTATTGGCACCATCATAATAATTTTGTTTTATCTTATCTTACTCCCTTTATATCATTATCGAGTCCATCAAAACTAATCGAAATTGATAATGAAGAAAATAAAATTCTCTTCGTTTGCTTCTTTTTTCCTATCTTTTCTTCGATTTTTTTATTTCAAAAACAACCGTATTTTTTTTTATTTTTTTTCAACTAATAATCCTTTACAAACAATTTTTTTTCCTTTGTCTGATCACAACAATAAAAAAAAGAATAAATTATTCTTTTCTTCCTTTATATTTTATTAATTGAATGAAAATGATAAAGTATAAACTATTATTAATTATGATGATTATTTAGATAAATAAAAAATTTATATGTAAAAATATTAAATATTATGAGAAAATAAGATTATAAATAATTTTTTTTATTAGAAACAAGAGGTAAGATCGAAAATTTTAAATTTATATTTATTTTTAGTTTTTTAAATTCGAAATTTAAAATTTTAGATTATGAAAATTGATGTACATTAATATTTAAAAATTTTAAAAATCGTCTTCTTAATTGAAAATCTGAGTAGGTATAATAATTTTTATTTCAATTCTGGCTGCATAATCATGGCAATTAAAAGTGAATTTAGATCTATTGCTGACGTTGACTTGACCTTGTATTGGCTCCACAGCTGGTCTACCGCCTCTCCCAGCAAGTCAACGAAGAAGTCGTCGCTGTATCCATCCCTCATCTTCGCGTTCAGTGCCGCCACTAACACGCCGTCCATCCGACCGTCGCAGACTCGCAGTAATCCAAGAACCGCGCCGTCACGTCGTAACCCTGATCCCTCCTCTCCCCGCCGCCGGGCCCCACCCAGTAATCCGCCGATGAGGCCGCCGTTCGCGCTGCCGCCCCCGTTCCACTGCCTCAAGTTGGTCACCTCGTGGTACAGCACGCCCGCCACTTCCGTTTGAAGGCCGCCGTAGCTCGCGATGTAGTCGGCGCTGAGGTGGATCTCGTCGTCGGAGGTGTATGCGACGATATGCCTTGCATGGGCTCGACGGTCAGGCGATGCAGCGGACTCGCTTCCGGTCGGCGTCGGCGGGCCGTTGGAAGATGGACCAGCAGAAGGAGGAGGCGGCAACCAGGACGTGGTTGCTGTAGTTGAGGCCGACGTCGAGGTCGAAGCGGGACCTGCCGAGGGTGCCGCTGGCGTTGTTGGTCGCCACTTAATCAACGGCGACGACGCCGGAGAAGACTCGAGAGGCGACGAGGAGGAGCGATACAACTGCTACAGAGGAAGCCTTTTATAGCATCCGAACCACAGGGCAAACGATTTGGGTGGACCGAGCAGGCTAAGCGATTTGGGTGGGCCGAATGAGCTAAGTGAGTTAATCGAGGTTTCGAAAAATAATTTATTATATAAAACCTTATTTTATTTTATAAAAAGTTATTTTTGAAATTTAAACTCATTATTTTTAAGTCACACCATAATAATTTTACAATTACTTCAAAACTTTCTTTCAAAAAATTTACAAAGGTATTACAAAAAAATAAAAAATAGAACTGAACGCAAAATATGTCTTTGGGCTCGACAGTTAAGAAGCAACCAAAGCGAGAGTGAGTTGATTGGGACGAGTGCTAGTCTAATCCAGTGGGTTGAGCGAGTCGAAACATTCGGTCAAGCCAAGGACAAATAAGTCAATCAATTGAGTGAGCTCAACTAAGATGGTGATTGATTCATATCGATATAGAAATGTAAAAAAAACCTCATCTAATAGAACAAAATATTTTCTCTATGAATTGAGGTTTATTTGTCATTTGGATCATACTCGAGTGAGCCAGACAATATGCATATAAAAATACCCCTGCAATTCCAAAATTTTGACTTTCACACCCCCTTTTAAAAAATTTCATAGCATACCTAGATTTACACACATATATAGTACCTAAATCTCTCGGGGTGTGGCATTAAATTCTGTCCCTGATCACAAGTAGAAATCTATATCTCAGATGAAATTCAGACCTGTTTTTGTTTTCTGTTTTTTGTTTTTTGTTTCCTACAGCAGATCTTTTAAAGCATGAAGTTGCGGTTGGGCTGGTCGGTGGCATTGCTGGCGCATTCATGGTGGTCACTAGTACTGAACAGGCTGTTTATCAGTTACTACTTACTTCTAGTGTTTTCAAGATCCCAACTCTCGGTTCGATAGGCTCCCGCATCGCACTGTCAATTTATGTTTCTTGATCCGACCAGGTCACCGACACGACGGATTGCCACTCCAAACAGCAATTCAGTTACTCCGGTCGGTGAGTTCATCTGACCGACTTATGGCTCAACACATTCAATTCATGTTCCAAGATAGAGTTCGTAATTCACTCGATATCAGTTATCTTTCACTGAAGCTTTATGGCATTTGAGTAGAAGAAATCCAAGAGTGACATGTTTCTAATGGGAAGGACAATGTCAGTGTTCAGAAAAAGAAAAAGAAAAAAATCAAGGGACAAGGAAAATAAATAGCTGCAAAAATGAGTTGTGAATCTGTACATTTGATCATCATTAAATATGGTTTAAAAACAGACTTAAGAATGATGATTATTTAGATAAAATTTTATTAATATTTTTTAATTTATTTTGATGATCAATTATTTTAAATATGATGTTATTAATTATTTAAATAGAATGTCATGCCCTAATACTTGGCTCCGTTGATAAAGGGATGACTCTGTTCATGCATTTTTTTAATTTAAATTTTTGATTTACTTTCCTCCTAAACACATAGAGCAGTTATAAGGAGCTGTTAATGTTTTTTTTAAAAAAAAATAGGATGTAACGTACTTAGCTCAGTTCTGCTTAAGTTCTATCACCCTAATTTAATATTATTTAATTCATCATTTTCTTATTTTTTATTAATAATACAATTAAAAAGTGTAATTATCTATATAATTTTTTTATTTAATCCACTTATAAAGTCCACCCCTTCTACATTTAAAACTCAATCCACTTTTACCATGTAAAGTAAATTTCGTAGTGATGCATGAGTATTATATCAAGAATTATCATTTTTCATGAATTTACTTAGTCGATGGATGAAATATAGGATTGGAACTGTCTTTCTTAAAATTAATTAAGTTATAATATTTAAATATCTAATATATATATATATATATAATCCATCTTTAAGTTCAGATCCGTCTGTACTGTCATTATATTAGTTCCCGGGTTGATTGAAATCTAACCTATAAATTAATATCTAAAAAATATAAAAAAACTTTTATTGTGTCACTTAAATTATAAAGGAATTTCTGAACTAATTTCATATTTCGATTAACATAAATCAAAATCGAGCATTTTATAATCAAAATATCTAATTTATCGAATTAATTAATTTTAAAATTAATAAATTTAGTCTTATGAAATATTCATCGATCATTATGATAAATCAAAAATTACTTAAAGTAAGATATTAATTAAAATTTGAATATTAGATATCTAATTAACTGTTTGAAAATTTAACTACGGTAATCAAGAAAATAATAATAATAATTATTGGTAAAATAAAAAATGGTGAAAAAGTATTCCATCAATGTATTAATTTCTCCACCATCAAATTTGGTGGCGGAATATTTAAAGGGCGGTGTTCAAAATCTGATGGTCTCCGAATTATATAAACAAACCTTTCATCACATTCCCTTCTCATCCTAAACTCATCCATCATCTCCCCAGACGCCATGGCAACCGACGGCTTGACCACCTCGTCCCTGGCTCCGGCGATCGCCGGCGTACTCCTCCTCCTCATCCTCACCTCGCTTCCGACGCCTTCGGTGGCTGCCCGCGCCTTCTTCGTCTTCGGCGACTCCCTCGTCGACAACGGCAACAACAATTACCTCGCCACCACCGCGCGCGCCGACCAGCCCCCATACGGAATCGACACGCCGAGCCACCGCGCCACCGGCCGCTTCTCCAACGGCAAGAACGTCCCCGACATAGTCAGTTACGTGTAGATTACCGACCACTAAATTGCTCCGTTTTCTTCCGAAATTGTCGCTGCAAATTAATGTTTGTATCGGTCAATTCTCAGGCGAGTACATTGGAGCAGAGCCCACGCTGCCGTACTTGAGCCCTGAGCTCCAAGGTGAGCGGCTCTTGGTCGGTGCAAACTTTGCGTCTGCCGGCATTGGGATCCTCAACGACACCGGAATCCAATTTGTCAGTCTCCGTCCCAAACGACTTCTTCTTCTTCTTCTTCTTCTTCTTCTACTTCTTCATGGAAAATCGAATTGACAGACAGAGTTGTCGTCGTCCTCTGTTTTTTGTTTGCATGCGCGCAGGCGAACATCATCAGGATCACGAAGCAGCTGCATTACTTCGAGCAGTACCAGCAGCGGCTGAGCTCGGTGGTGGGGACGGAGGCGGCGGGGCGGCTGGTGAACGAGGCGCTGGTGATGATCACCCTCGGCGGCAACGACTTCGTCAACAACTACTACCTCGTGCCCTACTCCCTCCGCTCCCGCCAGTTCTCCCTCCCCGACTACGTCCGCTACCTCATCTCCGAGTACAAGAAGGTCCTCGTGGTAGGCTCCTCATCCCATTGAACTATGATCGGAGGATCGCCGTCGCTGACTAATGCTTGTGATCGAGCAGAGGCTGTATGAGCTGGGGTCGAGGCGGGTGCTGGTGACGGGGGTGGGGCCGCTGGGGTGCGTGCCGGCGGAGCTGGCGCTGAGGAGCAGTACGGGCCAGTGCGACCCGGAGTTGATGCGCGTTCCGGACATGTACAACCCGCAGTTGATCGGACTGTTGGGGGACCTCAACGCGCAGGTCGGCGCCGACGTCTTCGTCGCCGTCAACGCCTACAAGATGCACATGGACTTCATATCCGCCCCGCAGGCTTTCGGTAATTACAAGCCTAGCCTAATTCACGCGGACAATTTTTAAACTGGCCCCTAAAGTTGAGCAGAATATTCAAAATACTTCAAGACTTTCTTAATATTGAAATATTCGCCTTCCCTAAGGTTTTTAGTATACATATGATGATAAAATATAATTTTGAAAAATTAGAAGCACTTGGACGAAGTGTAGTAATGATAAAGGTTTTTAGTAGCATGAAGTGTAAAACATCAGAGGTATGATATCTAAAAAATTGTATAAGATACGGGGTCAAATGAATTTTTCTGACTATATAACATATATTCATGTAGGTCCTCATTTTTTCAACCTTCTATAGTAATGTTTTTTCTTAATTTTATAAATATATCAAATATGTTTTGTTAGAAAATAACTCAAAGGGCTCTAATATTTGTTTTTCTTTTAGGTTTCGTCACATCGAAGATAGCTTGTTGTGGCCAAGGACCCTACAATGGGATCGGACTTTGCACTATCTTGTCAAACTTATGCCCGAATCGAGACATCTATGCCTTTTGGGACGCATTCCACCCGAGCGAGAGAGCAAATCGGATCATTGTGAGCCAATTTATGACCGGAACTGAGGAGTACATGAGCCCCATGAATTTGAGTTCCATCCTTGCTATGGACACTCGCATTTGACTTGATCTCGATCACGAGTCTCGATTTGGTGAGCTCAGTAATTAGTAATATGGTTGCATAATTAGCAACTTGTTTATTAGTATAATTTTAAGGGGCAAAGAGAGAGGATTAGTTGTGAGTGATGGACCTTATTGGAATAAGGTCAATTTGGATGTGCTTGTGGCAACTTGGTGATTGTAGTGTGTTGGTTTCAATGAGGAATAAGGATGTCATTAATAGTGTATTTATCCTAAAGATGGATCAAAGTTTTATTTATTTATTTAATATAAAATTAGAAAAAAAGAATCAATTTGAATTTTGATGATTTTTTTATCAATAAGATTTTGAAAGGAATAACTTTTCTTTCCTCTCTAACAAAAATTAATAAGTAAAACTAGTTTAGCTCATGGCCATCAACTAGTTGTAAGTCAAAAGTCCCAAACTATCTCAGATTGATCGCGAGTTGCGGCTGAGGCCTAGCCACAAGCTTGAGGTACCGACCGAGCCACCGTGAGTCATCAACGAGCCATGAGATTAGGTCACAATCAATCATGGTCAAGCCCGAGCTCACTATGAGTTTTTCGTTTTTTCCTTTCCTATTCCTCCATTTTCCTCAAAAGACTTTATTTATGATTATTTAAGAATAAATAAATGAAAAATCTCTTATCTAAAATTAATTTGAAAAGCTATTAAAAATATTAAGTTATATATTATTTCGATTTAGAGCTCATACAACATGCACGAAATATCGAGAGAGAGATTTTTTTTTTAATATATATATATTCAAAATTAAAACCAATCAAATGATGGTTAGCAAATCACGGGCAGTGGGGCCCGTTACCGGGACCACCGAAGTAGAAGTGGGTCCCCCATCCATTGTGGGCGTCGTCGCCGTCTCCGGCGGCCGCGAAGCTCCGGATGTCGTAGCAGTTGGTGTTCTCGGCGAGCGTGGCGACGGCGCCGGCGGAGGCGAGGGTGTTGTCGGCGTCGACCACCTCGAGGTTGCGGAAGTAGCTGGCCCGGGCGAACCCGGCGGCGGCGAAGCCGCCGGAGCCCATCTGGGTGGCGGTGTGCGCGCCGTCGGGCCGCACGTTCACCACCTCGCCGCCCCACTCCACCATCGTTGCGTGCTCCGACAGGTGGCTGAACAGCTCCGCCGGCCAGTACCCCACCAGCGCCCCGTCGCCCAACCCCATCCACCAGTTCCCCAACTTCGGGTCCTAATCCAAATACATACAAACTATTGGGCTAAAATGACAAAATCAAACAAACTATTTTATCAAACACTCCTATTATTTCCACGTAAGTATAGAAATGAAGAGCGAATAAGGATAATCATATATCTTTTATTTTTTAAATATGACTAGACGACGATAAAACTTACAATTCTTTAGGATTTACCTTCCAAATGAGGATTGTGATATCGTATTGACTGCCATTGAAGGAAGAAACAGGGAAAATCGAAGCTCCGATCGCAATCTTACTATTAGTCTGCACAAACCCCGAACAGAGGAGATTGTAACACCCAGTGGCTTGATACGCATCGTTCTGTTTACACAATAAATAAATAAATAAAAATTATTATTATTATTATTATTTTAAAATTAATTTTAAATATTTTAATAATAATTTTTATTTTTTGAGGTCTCACTGTCCAGTAGGTGAAGAGCCTCGGCCGACTGTCTCCATACAGCTCAGGGCTGACCTGACTAAACCAAACATAAAGCTTCAGAAAACCACAAATTCCGAATTTCTAGAAAATTAATTATTGAATTATTAAATATATTTATTTCTGGCATTTATTATCTCGGCATGGAAAAATGTGTCGTGGAAATTAGTGAAGAGCTCCATTAATGCTCGTCGAATTTTGATAAAATAAATGAATAAATAAATAATTAATCAAATTAATTACCTGCCAACCGGCTTCAATGCTGTTGAGATCTGAGCCGTCGAATGACCCCGAGAGAATCCAGATCTGGGAGAGGCTGAACTCGTTGTTTACTTGGACGGACGGATCCCAAACGTTGATGGTCGCCTTGGCCCCGTAGAACTCTCCACTACCGTCCACCGTGTAAGCTATTGCGTGCTACAAAAAAGAAGCTTGCTGCTTGTTTATTTGGACGGAAGGATGAATATATATATGTGAAAAAAGGGTGAATAAATAAATGCATGTGAGCTCTGAATGCGTTCTATAGTTCGTTCGGTGCATGCGTGTTTTTGAAGTATTGCTTTGAGTTCTATTTACTCATCAGGAAATTAACCAATGAATGAATGAATGAATGAAAAAGAAATCATTTAAGTTCTTGCTTCGGCGATTGTTTACTTCCTCAGCAGAAGGCTCACCTCGTGGCCGTTGCCACTGACCACATCAGGCGCATCGGCCCTCCCGGCCAGAGGCGGCGGCGGCGCCGGTTTCTTCCCGAAGTGAAACAGCGATTTGGCTCTCAGAACATCGTCGACGCGGCTGCGGCGTATCGGGACAGTCCCGCGCGGGCAGTGCCCGGCGTGGTGCCACGCCTGCCACGCCCTCCGCGACGCGCCGTTCCTGCCGGAGCTCACTGCCTTCGGCCACTCCGCCGCTCTCTGAAACAAAAGAAAGAATGAAGAAAAAAAAACAAACAGAGGACGATAGATTATATCGCGATCGGAAGCCGAATGTACCTGGAGCTTGTGATCCTTCAGCAGAGGGTGATCAAGCGCCGGCTGCCGGTGCCGAGGAACGCAGTCGATGGTATCTCCATCAGGACTCTGCTTATCGCGCTGGCTCATCAAAAACTCCGACACCGTGAACGCAGCTCGTTATACAGACACACACACATACCTCGATGCTTCTAACTCCTGCCTTGTTGATCTTCTCCAAGTGACGATGAATCCTCGCGAGCTTGAGTGAAGTCACAGCTCGCCTGGTCTGGTTGGACGGCGTCGAGAGAGCTAAGACATCCCTGCTGAAAAAGATAAGGACAAGAAGAAGAAGACGAAGAAGAAGAAGGTGAGTCATCGTCTTCATGGTCCTCGTTGTCGTGCGACGGGTGACGACGGTTTATAGATGAATGCGAGAGGTGGGCACCACGGCGAGCGCCAGGTCGTCCATGGAGGAGGAGAAGAGGAAATTGGTGGGATTGATATTGAAGACTGTGTAAAGGCTTGACCTACCGACTTAATGACAACTTCAATGGGCTAACTGCCACCTCACTAATCAACGTAAATTTAATCACGTTTAATTTCAAAATGGGTCAACAATCTACGCGAGGAAAATCTACTAAAAGTCAACCGGGAAAAAAAATAGAAAAGAAAATATGGCGCCCTGTTGTTCCCCGCCCGCATTCAGTACACGCGTCATTATTCGAATAATTACGGCGGGGGCTGCTGTCGGGTACGGCATAGCAGACAGGCTTTTAAATGCATGAGCCCCAGCAATTATTATTATTATTATTTTCTTTTTGAATTAAATCAGTTACTGTTTCACCAGAAATATTAATTTTTTTTCTGATATTTAATACTCAATTTCACACAAAAAGGAGCCAGAAATCTGAATTTGGAATACATGAGAACCATCAACAAACATACATCATTTACATAGTTTTTGTAAAGGGTAACAATAAACATATATACATAATATCGATGATCTAAGCAATTGAAGATGATCCATTATCAATTCTGAGATGATCCATCCGAGTCACAGAGTAATGAGCCACCTAGAGGAAACACAAGAAAAGATCACATTGAAGAAATAGCTATAGGTTAAAGCCAAGCACAAGGTTTAGAACTTAAGTTCATCCGAATTCAAGAAGGCAGCTATCTGTTGTGATTTAACCATAAAATTTTTCTTATCGAACACAGTTCAGATGAAAATCTATCAGGAGACAGGTAACACAATGCCATTGTGGAGCACCATGCTGTTTAATACTGACAGATAAATCTATGCTTCCCTCTACAGAATGACCCCATGACAGAGAAGGCCACTCTTCCAGATAGAAGCAACTAAAAGGAGAACCAGAATAAATTAGTGAAAGAAATGATAGTCAGGAGAAAATATGATACAAACAGATTTATGCTTTCCTCGATAATATATTCCAACAGAAATCCACAAGTGAATCAGGATAAAGCTGGGAACAGAGAAACAGTAGTTTCTGCTAGATTATCCTAACAGGTAATTCAATTTTTTGATGAAAATTTATCAGTAGACAGGTAACACGTTGCCATTATAAGACAACATGCTGTTTAAAACTGAGTAATAAATTTATGCTCCTCTCTACAGAATGTCCCAGCAGAAATACCAGGCCACTCTTCCGGAATAGAAGCAACTGAAAAGAACAAAAGATTAAGACTTCCAAGAAGCACATACAATAACAGTCTCCCGGGAACAGAGAACCAGTAGTATCTGCTAGGTTATCTTAACAGGTAATTTAATTTTTGATGAAAATTTATCAGTAGACAGACAGGTAACACGAAGCCATTATAAGGCAACATGCTGTTTAACACTGAGTAATAAATCTATGCTCCTCTCTACAGAATGTCCCAGTAGAAATACCAGGCCACTCTTCCGGAATAGAAGCAATTGAAAAGAACAGATGATTAGGCCTCCAAGTAGCACATACAATAACAGTCTCAGCTTCATTCTAGTAACAAGTACAATCTTCACAGGCAAAATTTGGAACCAGCTAACAGTAACAGTTTACAATTATAAATTATGACGAGGTTTAACACTAACAAACAAATCCATGTCTTTATAAAGTAGGGCGTTGGATTAGTTTTCTTATCAAGTACTAACTTCAAGTTGAAATTTATAAAGCATCAAGCTGTTTAGTACTGGCAAATCTATGCTTCTCTGAACAGAATGGCGCATAAAAATACCAGGCTGCACTTCTTGGAATAGAAGCAACCATGAAGAATTCAGTCCAAACCCAAAAAAAAAATCAATTTTAACGTTCAAAGCCTGCACAAATTAAATATTGACAAAAATATAGATTGATTAGGTGAGTAAAGATTAACAAGGAGAATCATATACAAGTATGACTGCTGCTACATGAATCAAGAAAATTTCCGTCCAGCTTTTTTTTAAAAAAACAAGAATAAAACCATTGGTTTGCTCCAGCAAATCAATAATATTAAGCTATAGAAAACCCTCCAGTAATAAATAAATGGTCTTTAAGTCATTAGGTGAGTTACCAGTTATAGAACAAATAAACAAAAAAAAAACATTTGTTAATTGACAGTTAGTAAGCTGATGTAGTGACTCATAATTCTGTGAGCTGGAATATGACATTCTGAAAGAGGATGTTAAACTTTTCAAGGAATAGCCACAGACATCCAAAGTTTCTATGAAGTTTACTTATGTCAAGAAGACTTTTAAACAACAAACAATGTTCCGCAAATAAAAAACTTTACAGTGAAATGACAATGGGAACTATAGATACTAAAAGTTAACACTGATCAGATTCTACCTATAACCTATATATCAATAATGATATTTCCCCAGAGATAAGTATTAAAAAATGCCAGTTTCGAGCATTTGCTTGAAAAATGAAACTTAAAAACAAAGTTAAATTGTTGAACATGTTATTACCTTCACATGTAAAGGTTATCATAATGGTACCTGCTGAATCTAAGGCATTGACAAAATAGAAAGGAATTATTAGATAAATTCTTAAATTACAATAGGAATAAATTACCAATGGAAAAAGCTGGTATAATCTTCTTTACCCTTCTTGACTGTGACCACTACAGTGTCCCCAACCCAAGAAGAAATGAATTATGTGCCAGCATTGTCCAACACACTTTTGACTGTGGAGATCACTGGAAGATCCAGTGTCATGTGAAATTTGTTGCCAGCTGTTCCTCCACTTCCTATACATCCAAGTAGACGATGCAAAACAACCCTAACGTATCAATCAATCAAAGACTTCTCTTTTATTTGCAGCCGTAACTTCAGCATTAACCATGATACGATTTTTTCATAAGATTCATCTTTTCAAACAAAAAAGAAAAAAAAAACTGAAGTTACAGTAAAAGTGAAAACCTTAAAAGGGCGTACCAACCAAACAAACCAAGGCACGAGAACCTACGTCAGATATCATCTGAAAAACTTAAAATTTTCTGCCAACAAAACAAACAGTGGACAAATATAGTCAGTGATCACGAACCCTTAGAAACATCAAACACGGATCATCCGGTAAGTTAATCGACGAAGACTCAAAACTCACAAAGATAACTCAAAGGATCATAATATATACACAGGAGAGCGTACCGCAAACTTTACCGAGAAAGAGACCAACTCCCTCGCCATAAGCGTTGTCACTGCCATGAACTCTGCGACGGCTGGCGAGGCGACGAACAGAGTAGAATCGCGTATTTATAGAGTGGCAGCTAGGGTTTTAGTGGGTTATGGGTGGCCTAATTACCGAAACTCCCTACCTCGAAACCCAAACCGGTTGGGCCGCTTTCGTTTGGGCTTTGGCGATGGTCTGGAGGCCCAAATAAATATTAAAAAGGTTTAGTTTACCTCTGTGGGGGCTGGAGGGAGTGACGGGTTCACCTATTCATGTGATTGCAAACCATAATTTTCTTTTTATCCGTATTTTTTTATCCATAAATCTATAATTTTCACATGTTTTTATATTGTATTTTTTTTTTATTTTCATTATTTTTGTTATGTCCTTTTATATATTTAATTAAATTTACATTAAATGCTTCTCCTAATTCAATAATCAAAATATAAGAGATTAAATTTCCTTATTATGGTGCATGGTCCCAATGTTGGTGTAGGTTAAAAAAATAAGAGTTTACTCATGTTGTAGTTGATATTTGTATAAATAATTATTTTAATAAATATTAAAATTAAAATCTAATAGGTATAAAAATACTTCGTGGATATCTGATTTCTAATACAAAAGGTTGTTACATTAAACAAAAGGTTCATGATGATAAATGTTGAATTTATCATCATGGAGTTAATTTTGACGGAGTTATTGTTATATATTTATTTATATTTTAATTGACATACATATTAAGTTTATACTAATTAATTCTAAATGATGGATTTAATTTTTTGAATTTTTTTTACTATTTTTAAATCAATCATTTATTAAGAAAAATTCATTTGATCCTTACATTTCTAGAAAAATAAAAAGACTAAAACCAAAAAATTTCATGTATCTCCATAATTATATATAATAATATGATATTATCTCTTTTGAGTTTAAGTCTTTATGAATTTATTTTTAAATTATATCCAAAAAATTTCATACTAATGAAAATATTTTTTTCTTATAAATTCATAATCTTTTCTATGTTTTATTAATATGAAACTTTAATTGTATCCCGCCCTAAGGGCAATGAAGTTATTGTTATTCGGTAAATATAAAATTTACCATTCTCACCGTCCTTATAATTGTTTTATATTATAAGAAGGAAATAAATTAGAAAATTAAAATAGACTTTTTATACAAGATGATATATCTATAACTTTCATTAAAATTGACCCTTATGTAAATTTAACATGGAATTATTGTTATTGAAGACCGAAATAGTTGTAATGGCTAGCATTTGCAATGGTACATTGTGATGGTAGAAGGCCTTCTATATTATTATCGCGATTTCTTCCAAAAAAAAAAACTTTAGTTCAATTTTAACAAATCATGTTCTACCTACTAGTAAGCTATCAGGCTCTGTTTATAGGAGAGCGGAAATAAAACTTGTGAAACAAAATTTTTGGTGGAAATTTTTTCCTTGTTTATTTCATAATAAAAAATAAATTATTTTCCTTTATTTACTTAATAAATAGATGAATTTATAAATTAATATGTAAATATTTTTTTAATATTTTTTAAAATCGGATGGAAAATAATTTTCTCCTTTTAATTATTTCATCATGTGGACTGCCACCCGGGATCACGTGAAGGCCACTGGCTGTGGCCCTATGTAAGGCGACCTCGTGTGGCCTTGGGCGGCGACCCCACACAAGGACCGTTGACCGCGGCCTTGTCCTAAGAGACCTTGTGCGACGGTCCTACGTGAAATTGTCTCGTGTAGCGGCCGAGTGAGACAACCTCACATGACCGCAATTGTATTTTTTCTTTTTTCTTTAATTTTTTTCCTCTTTTTTCTTTTCTTTTCTCGGATATATATTTCCTTTTCTCTTATCATTCTAAATGGGAGATTCTATCTCATTTGATAAAATTATAATTTAATTTAGTTGTCGCCTTAATCTTGTAGTACGAGTATTCCCTTATTTCATTTTCACGCAAATTTTTTATTTTATTTCACTAATAATAGATCCATCACTTAATTATTATCATTAGTTAGAATGTCCAGATTAGATCCGCATAAAATGCTTGTACTTCTCATTTGATCAAAGATATGGAATATTAAGTTTATATTATTTATATTTAAAACTAAATTATCACTAGATATTTATGTAAAAAATAATAATTAAAAAAAATAAATATATTATTTGAAAAAAGAAAGAATGGCCGCAAATTGAGTGCATTTAGATTTAAATCTTTAAAATGAGGCAATGAGCAAAAACTCTGAGTAGTGAAGAGGAGGAGAACGAAGATGATAGTTAATCATGATAATAACCTGCAAAAGATGAAATTTATCGTTCTGATGGCTCTCCTATGATTGTTTCATACAATTGGAAGAGAGTAAATCATAAAACTAAAGTAAGCCATCGCGTGGAAGGGCATTTTCGCTGCCTTCGCCAGTTCGCCGGAAAAAACATCGAAATCATTTGAAGTGGCAATTACAATGATTTACATGCAACAACTACAACAGTAATGAATGAGAGAGAAATTGTCGTATAAAATGTATCTCAACTAAGTTAACTCACATGTAATTGTCGTCGCTGTATACTCTGCCTTTGTAGAAGAACGAGAAATAGTTGTTTGTTTCTTTGTCTTCCAAGAAACATGAGAAGAACCAAGGAAAACACAATATTCAAACACTGATCGCCTTGTAGTAAGACAAATTCCTCAATCAACACCCCAATAGCCAATTAACTTAAGGTTATTTTTGTTTGAAAGAAAAATACCTTGTCTAGGTGTTCCCTTTAAATATCTTAGAACTCGAATAACTACATCAAGATGTGATTTGCGTCGATGATGCATGAATTGACTAAGAAGATGCAGTGAATAAGTGATATCTAGATGAGTAATTATTAAGTAAATGAGTTTTCTAACATGCCTTCTATATCGTGAAAGATCTTGAAGGATTTCTCCATCGATTGGTGTGAGTTTAAAATTTTGTTCCATAAGATAACTGATTGGAGCAGCTCTAAGAAGACCATCTCATCAAGTAGATATAATGTGTACTTTTGTTGTGATATAGAAATTCCTTGTTTCGATGTAGCCACTTCTATTCCCAAAAAGTATTTTAACTTTCCAAGGTCTTTTATTCGAAAGTGCTCATGTAGAAAACTTTTAAGAGTCCTTATGTCATTGAGATCATTTCCCGTGATTATCATGCCATCAACATAAATCAATACAGCCATGAATGAGTCTCCATATGCTCGTGTAAATCAATCTACCATAGACTGCTTAAAATCAACATTTTGAATACCAATTGCGAGAAGTTTGTTTTAATCCATAGAGTGACTTGTTTAGTCGATAAACGATGTTCTACCTCTGTCGACTATAACTAGGTGGTGGAAGCATGTATGCTTCTTCATCTAGATCGACATGGAGAAAAGCATTTTGAACATCAAGTTGATGAAGAGAACAATCACTCGCAATAGCTATAGTTAACAGACAACGAACAATGAATAACTTGACAACTGATGAAAAAGTCTCATTATAATTTAACCCTTCAACTTGTGTATGACCTTTAACGACAAGTCTTGCTTTGTAACACTCAATGGATCTATTTGATTTGTACTTGATTTTGTACACCCACTTGCAATTGATTGACTTCTTTCCTTTATGTAAGGAAGTAAGGGGTCATACCATTTTCACCCAATGCCTAAATTTCCAAACTCATGACTTTTCTCCACTTAGGATCTTTCTCAGGTTGGGCAAATGTGTTAGATTCCACAAGATTAGAAATACGAGCAGCAAAGGCACGATGAGAGGAAGACAAATTTTTATAGCACATGAAATTTGCCAAAAGATAATGAGTACCTTTACCTGACTTTGCCATTGAAGATGATGATGAATTTGGGGGAAATAACCTTGGTTTACAATGGAAATCATGTAACCAAATTGATGGCTGGCGAATACGTTCTGATTTTCGTAATGCATGTTCATTGAATTGAATTATGAGAGGTGATATATTGGAAGGTTCATCAATAATGTTGTCATTGTTTAAATTTTCTAAGTGTTAAGGAATGGGAGATGTTTCTGATTTCCTTGGTTTGGACACAATGGAAATCACGTAATCAAATTGATGGTTGGCGAATACGTTCTAATTTTTGTAATGTAGGTCCATTGGATTAAATTATGGGAGGTGATATATTGAAAGGTTTATCAACAATGTTGTCACTGTTTAAATTTTCTAAGTGTTCAAGAATAGGAGATGTTTCTTTCTCAAATGAAGTAGTATGATCATCAATTGGTAAAGGTATAACCAAAGACCTATCTTCATTATTTTCTTTCCTAGAGTAAAAAGTATTGGTGCTGGGAGTATCATATAATCGAATCTATATTTTGATATTTGGCAAATAATCAAAGTTAATGTTCATTGTGATCTAATGAGTTTAACTAAATGTGCAGGTAGCTCAACTAGAAAGTCATAGTTGAGGCTAGGCAAAGAAGTCATGGTCAGTTGGACTAGATAAGGAAGACCTGGTCGGTTGGATGGGACAGTAGTCCTAGTAGGTTGGATTGGGTAAGGAAGTTCTGGTCGATATGGACTAGGCAAGGAAGTCCTAGTCCGTGAGACTAGGCAGGAAGACTTGGCAGATCAAGTACATTGGGCAGAAGTTCTAGGGGTCGAGGACACTAGGCGGGAAGCCTTGGGGGTCGACGACACCTGGCAGAAGTCTAGACTAGTTGAGGACCGGATGTCTAGCGGGAAGTCCCAAAGGTCAAGATCGAATGTTGAGCAAAAATTCAAATAGGTCTGGAGGACCGAATGTTTAACAAACAGGTAAACTCTCTTGAGAGGAGTGAGTTAGGACGCGTTCCCTTTGAGGGAATAGTAGATGTTGATCTGACCTAAAATTTCACTGGAAACCTAAAAATCAAGACCAAACAATACAAATTGAATTGACTACTTTGCAATTTAATATTACTATTGTTCTGTGCTAACTCTGTGATGCAAGAGTTAAAATATGAAAGCAGCTGATCGAGACACCTAGAAGTTATCTAGACGCCCTAAGAGGTTCCAAGTGCCTCAATGGTATTGAGGCATCCTAAACCCAGATCGATAACAAGATGAGGTGGCAATCTCGGATTGACCAGCGTACGTCAGTGTCCAGGCGCCTAGACCAGGATAAGTTTTGACGGATAGAGTTTCGCTGAGGGCTCATCACATTAGCCTCAATTGAGGCGCCTCAAAGGGATTGAGGTGCCTGGATCAGTCCATATAAGCAGACTTCGACCAACAACATGATTTATCATTCTCGACGCTCAAATGATTTTCGTGCTGCTCCAAAAAGCTCTTACGACGCCAAAACGCTGCTTTGACATCGATGTTCAATTCCGGATCTATGATTGTCAGTATTTTCATATTTGTATTCGTCTTTTCATGCTTGATTTTTAAAGGGTCAGTAAATGTGTTATCGGTCCCTATTTTTGTAAAAGATGAGTTTTCGTCTCTGAATTTCTATTCAGAGAAGAAGACTTTTTAGTGGATTGCTCAACGAAAGCAATCAAAGATTGCATGCCTTGGACTAGCAGTCGCCGGGATGTGAACCAAGCAAAAACAAACGTGTTAGCTTGTGTTTGTTTCTATTTCATTTAATTTCACTACGTACTCTTTTGAAAAAGTGAAAAAGCGAAACATGCTATTCACCCCCCTCAAGCACTTCTCTGATCCTACAAAAAGGAAATATGTATTCATGAAAAATAACATCTCGACTTACAAAAATTATTTTAGTCTCCGTATCATATGCTATGACCAAAAGAATTCACATATCTCCACAATGATATTGTAGGATTGAACTCGACGCTAGAGGGGAGGTGAATAGCTTTACGAATTTTACGAGTAGTTATTTAAATAAAAATAACTGAAACAGTTGAATCAATCAAAGTAGCACAACGGAAATAAATATAATTTAAAAAATGATTCAATCAAGTATAGCTAGATCAATGTAAGCATTTAAAAAGATTCAACTAATATTAAACATTCAATCAGTTGGCCAACCAAAATAGAAGTATAGACATACACAACAATGATAAAATATGATTCTTATTTCTAATTTCTCCTAGGTGGTGAAACCTTAAGAAAAAAAAATGTAAAAAGTTAAGCACAAATTGCAATAAATAAGGCTATACAAAAATAAATAAAAATGTTACTGTAGATGTTGCCGATCAAAAATGAAGTGCGAGTTGCAGCGTGTCGCAGCACAAACAGCGACAGAGCACTAGAGCATAAGCACAAGAGACTAAGAGATGTTCTGATTTCGTTGTGTTGAGTTGTTTCCAATCTCTTCCTTAAAACCCTTTTTATAGTAGTTGTTCGGTGGTTTGGAGTCTTTCCGGTCATCTGTACAGGTGCTGATGTGGCTACAACTTTTATTCGTAAGATAACATTAATGAAGCTCCCTGGTCGACTAGACGTCCCCGATTGCCTAGAGAGGGGTCAAATCTCATCTTGATCCGACTTGCTCAGATTCCTAATAGCGTTGCCTTCTTGGTCGCCCGGAAGCTTCTCTGATCTCACCTTGACCTAGCTATGGTCTCTTGGACACTCTGACTTCACTCGCCGAGAGTTATCACTAGTCAGTCGCCCCGAACTCCCTTTAGTCGTTTGAAACAATCGAACCGCTTCCCTGCAGTTGTTACACGTAATGAGTAAGATATATGATTTAAAGTTACTCACACTTACTTGACTAGATTTTGACTCATCTAGTTTGGGTTGCAAAGTAATCAGCTCCCAGCTGATTCCGCTTGGACTTATTTGATAAGCAATCATTTCCCAACTGATTACACACACTTGGACTTGTTTGCCAAGCAATCAATTCTCAATTGATTCCACACACTCAGACTTTATCTGCCAAGCTTCAACTTCAGTTTACTCCACCTAGACTTCATTCACCTAGCTCCCAGCAAGGAATTTTTTTGCTTGCCTAGCTTCAATCACTTAGCTCTCAGTTAGGAATTTTATTGCTTGATTCTCAACCAAGACTTCAGCTGTCTAACTTCACTTACTAGGACTTTTCATTCACCTATCTCTCAGCTAGGAATATTTCTTGCTTGGTTCCCAACCAAGACTTTAGATGTCTAACTTTACTCACTAGGACTTTTTATTCACCTAACTCCTAGCTAGAAATTTTCTTGCTTGGTTCTCAACCAAGACTTTAACTGCTTAACTTCACTTACTAGGACTTTTCACTAGGCAAGTTACTTGCACTTGTACACTTGACACAAATTCGTTAGATTTCATCAAATCTAACTTTTAACCTTAGTCATACATCAAAATGTTGGGTTAAATATTATGCTCCCAGCACCAACAGGTATGATATTTTTCACTTTGGGCCCAAGCCCTTATGGATTTATTTTTGGGATTTACTCAAAAGATATCATACCAATGGAGATATCTTCATCTTATAAATTCATGATATTTTTAATGTGGGACTTTGATTGTATTCCCAATAATCCTCCCCACAAATGAAGGACCATCATTATTCTCATGGTACGAGTCTCCCTTCAAACATCCGATCACTCTTAACCTGCTCTGAGCTTTCCCTCAAGCATCTGGTCAATCGAGGTCACTCCTCTACTCTAAGACTTGTCATCACTTAGAGTTCACTCCCCCAGGATTTTCGCCAAGCATCCTGTCACCCTTGACATGCTTGGACTTTTCACCACCTAAGATTCAATCCCTGTCACCCTTGACTTTTCACCACCTCTTTCGTTCAAGGTCACTATTCCATCTACATGACTCGATCTATACCATGACTATGATACCAGTTGTTAGGATAAAAAAAATTCACATATCTCAATAATAGTATGATATTGTCCATTTTAGACCTAAGACATCATGAATTTATTTTTGGGCTCTACCCAAAAGACCTTATACTAATGGAGATATCTTTCATCTTATAAACTCATGATCTTTTTCATATATTTCCATTGTTGAACTTTAATTATATTTCCAACATCATATACTTTATATGCCTTTTGACCAATAGGATATTCAACAAAAATACATTTTTGAGCTCGTTGATCAAATTTATGATTTGACTTAATATTGGTGGCAAAGCACAAGCATCCAAATGCTCGTAAATGATGATAAGTGGGTGATTTATTGTAGAGAACCTCATATGGTGTTTTCTTAGAGAGTAGAGGTGTAGGCATGCGATTGATAAGGTAAATAGAAGTAAGCACACTCCCCCTCCCAACAGGTTAGTGGTAGGTGAGATTGAAATCTCAAGGCTCTAGCTACGCTCAAGATATGATGATGTTTTTGCTCAATGACACCATTTTATTGGGAGTGTAAAATTAATAGTAGTTTCATACATTATCCCATGATGGTCACAAAAAAAAAATCGCATTGAATAAAACTCACCTCCTCTATTTACTCAAAATCTTTTAACCTTTCTATTAAATTGAGTTTCAACAAATGCAAAGAAAGATTTTAGCAAAGAATGCATCTCAGACTTATAACACATAAGAAAAATTCATGTATACCTAGAAAAATCATCCATAATGGTTAAGAAATAATGAGCTCTTGAATGGGAGGTAACTCGAAAATATCCCCAAATGTCACAATGTATTAATTCAGAAGATTCACTAATAGAAATGGAACTCATACCAAAATGTAGTCTTGTTTGCTTAGCTAACGGACAAACATTACAAACTTTATTTGAACAAATAGAAATTTCATTAATCGATTGTGTAAGATGCTTCATAGGTTGCATGGATGGATGACCTAGTCGTTTATGCCAAAGATCATGTTGTGAAGGTGCATTATTGACTTTAGGAATGTATGGATTTGATGGTACAGAAGGGATGTAATAAAGGCTATTATGTTGCCTCCCCAAACCAATCATCTTCTTCGTTGACAAGTCTTATAAAAGATAAAACATCAGGAAAAAAAGTGATCGAGCAATTTAAAGATTTGGTCATCTTACTAATAGATAATGAGTTGACACAAAAGGATGACACACAAAGGACATCTGTGATAGTAAGATTTGAACTAAGTTATGCAGATCTAATGGAAGTAATTTGTGCTTTATTTTTATTAGGTAATCCAACATATGAATATGAAGGTATTTTTGTGTCTAGTGACAACTTAGATGATGAAACCATATGATTAGTGACATCACTATCAACAATCCAATTTCTAGGAGTTTTCAAATTAATATAGCA
>JBBUKS010000113.1:12941530-12973183 GCA_038050645.1 Hedychium gardnerianum | reverse complement strand
TATGTCCACACATCCACCTTAACATTCTCATCTCTGCAACTCTCATCTTCTGCTCATGTGCTCGAGTCATAGCCCAATATTCAGCTCCATATAACATAGCAGGTCTAACTGTCGTTTTATAAAACTTTCCTTTAAGTTTTAGAGGTACTTTACGTTCACATAAAACATCCGACGCTCTCCTCCATTTCAACCATCCTACTTATATTCTATGTAAGACATCTTTCTCAATCCCTCCATCATTTTGTAAAAATAATCCTAAATATTTAAAGCTCTCAGTTCCACACAACTCATTATCTCATATCTTAACAATTGTCTCATTACGAGTACTACTGTTAAACTTAAATTTCATATATTATGTCTTTACTCTACTCAGTCTAAAACCTTTCACTTCTAGTATTTCCCGTCAAAATTCTAATTTAGTATTTACTCCTTCACGTATCTCATCTACGAAAATAATATCATCTGCAAACAACATACACCACGGTACTGTGTCTTGAATGTGTCAAGTGAGTTCGTCCATGATTAGTGTAAAAAGATAGAGACTTAGAGTTGATCCTTGATGTTCTCCTATTTTTATTGGAAATGCTTCAGTTAATCCGCCTGAAGTCTTTACTATGGTCATTACATCCTCGTACATATTCTTAATTAGATCAATATATGTTACGCTAACGCCTCTATTTTCTAGAATTCTCTATATAATTTCTCTTGGGACTCTATCATAAATTTTTTTCTAAGTCAATAAATATCATGTGTAAATCTTATTTTTGCTCCCGATACTTTTCAATTATTTGCCTAAGAAGATGTATAACTTCTATTATCGACCTTCTAGGCATGAACCCAAATTGATTTTCAGTCACCGCGATTTCCTTCTTTAATCTTTTTTCTATTATTTTTTTCCAAAGTTTCATGGTATGACTCATTAGTTTAATACTCCTATAGTTTGTATAATTTTGTATGTCTCCCTTGTTCTTATATAAATGCACTAGTATACTTACCCTTCATTGATTAAATATTTTTTTCATTTTTAATATCATGTTAAATAACTTTATAAGTCATTGAACATTTTATATATATTTTTTCACTTTAACTATTCTATATCAACTGATCATTACTTAAAGAAATTAAAAAATGAAACATGATGGCCCTACTCTCTTGTAATTTTCATGACAAAAGTTGATGCATGCATGAGAACTCCACGTTCGTCACTAATGGCTGTTGTTGAGAGGGACCAAAGCAGAACAAGCTTTGTCTCTTTCCTTGTACCTTCGATGAATATAATATATGATATGTAATTAGGGAGTGTTAGATAATAAAAAAATCAATATAAAAATAAATATGACAGTTACCAACTCTTGTTTCTTAGACTCTCGATTCCCAAGCCTCTGACTCCTTAGATTTTTATCTACTAATAATTTCTTGGTTCTTAAGACTTTCGTCTCCTAAGATTTTCATCTCTTGAGACGTTTGATTCCTGAGACTTTCGGTTATCAATAACCTTCCATCTCTTGAGACGCACGATTTTTGAGACTCCTAGCTACCACCAGTCTCTCGTCTTCTAAGACTCCCGTCTCCTAATTAAGACTCCTGTCTCTTGAGACGATCGACTCCTGAGACTCTTGATTATCAACAACTCCTGTCTCCTGAGACTTTCGTCTACCAGCATCTCATCGAATCCGGAGACTCCCATCTCCTAAGACTCTCGTCTCCTGAGACGCCCGACTCTTGAGACTTCCGATTACCAACAGTCTCCCATCTCCCGAGATGCTCGATTCCTGAGACTCTCGGCTACCAACAGCCTCCCGTCTCCTAAGACTCCTGTCTCCTAAGACTCTCGTCTCCTGAGATGCCCGATTCCTGAGACTCCCGGCTACCAACAACCTCTGTCTCCTAAGACTCTCGTCTTCCAATAGCCCCCGGCTTCGGAGACTCCTGTCTCCTAAGACTCCCGTCTCCTAAGATGCCTGACTCCTGAGACTCTCGGCTATCAACAACCTCCCGTCTCCGGAGACTCCTAGCTACCAACAACCCCTCGTTTCATGAGACTCCCGACTATCAATAGCCCTTGACTCCTGAGACTCCCGGTTAACTATAGCCCCAGGCTACCAACAACCCTGGTCACCCGTACCGCGATCACAATGTCCTCCCCTTCTCTTGGAAACTAATAGATGTTGCTCCGAAATGGATGAGGAGAACGTCAGCATTTCCCCACAGAGAATGCGGGAAATGCAGTCACAGAATGCAGGAGCACGCGGAGAATGTGGAGGAGTCCATAACCATATAAAAGGTCGTCTGGCCCCGTAGGTATAGGTAGACGCACATACGCATCTAAAAACCTTAACTACTGTTTATCTTCTCCATCCCACCTCAACTAACTTGAGCGTCGGAGTGACTATGCCAGGGAACTCTCTAGCCATCATTCTAAACATTCCCTCTTAGTTTCTCTCATGTGGACGTACGAGAGCTTCTCCTCAGGCTCTTCCTGTTGCCCGGCAATCGATGACAAAGTCAACATCCACACTGAATCACTAGTGAGTCACTCACCGACGTTCCTAGGCAGGATCAAATTGGCGTCGTCTTTGGGAACACTAAGTTAAAACATGAACTAGGATGATAAAGATGAGTGACACTGGCCCACCTAACATCATCGCTATGACAACATAAGACTTCAGCAAACTGGTCGCCGCAGCAGTATAGGCAGTATTGCAAGGACAATCGTGATCGCCCACACCACTTGTGCCTACCGTTGGAGGGATTCCGTATGGATCAATGGAAGCACCATTAGCGCCTAGTTTGGGGACAACTTGGGCTGGGAAAACACCTCGCGGGGTGGTTCCCACCCAAACAGGCCCCTCCATGGCGTAAGAATCATCCTCGAAATCATTCGGAAAGATCTCACGTCAAGACCCTCCCAAAAGGAAAAACACCATGCTTAGTGGAGTAAAAGCACCTTCCAGCCCTCCTTTCGCTAGGAACATTCTACGAGATGAGTTGCTCCGCCATTTTTGAGCATTACAGATTGGGGAGTATAATGAAGCAACTGATTCGGTGGATCACATATGCAAGTTCGAGAATGCCTCCTTGTTGCACCAGTACACGGATGACATCAAGTGTCGGGTCTTCTTAACGACACTCTCAGGTCTAGCGCAAAGATGATTCAATGGACCCGCTTCTTTCATCCATACTTTCGAGGAATTCAAGACGGCGTTCATGCAGCACTTCGCTGCCAACCTGCGATATCAGAAGACTCCGCATGATCTGTTTGCCTTTAAATAGAAAACCAAAGAACCGTTGAAGGATTACCTACAATAGTTCAGTCGGGTGGCCATGGATACTCCCTCGGTTACCCCGGAGGTGCAAATCAATGCCTTCTCCCAAGGCTTGACAAACGGAGAATTCTTCAGATCCTTGGTCAAGAAACCTCTTGCCAATTTTGATGGATTATAAGCTCAGGCGCTCAAATATATTCAGGTGGAAGAAGCCCAGTCTGCTAAAAGAAAGGAAAGTCTAACTTTGACTATTGCTTCCCCCCAGTTGGATCATCGAGCTCCTCCCCTCCCCCTGCGAAGTAGAGTATATCTCAAATACAAAGAGGATAAGGTTGTGTAGACTGTGGAAATTGCTCCTGATATATTTTCCGAATCAGGTTGCGGGGCACTAGAGCTGGAATGGTATTGTTCTTTCCATGAGTCGGATACTTATTCGACTCGAGATTATCAATAGTATGCTCGAAAATTACTATGGGTAGTGGATTAGCGAAAGACCCCTTGGGGTTGACTCCCAATTGCACCCTATCAGTACCCTCACCATCAGGATCGGGAGGACGCTCCAAATCGTCGCTCAATCGGCGATCTCCTTCACCGCGAAGGAAATCCCCGGCATCATCCCAATCACAGCCCGAGGCAGCTCAAGAGAAGGAGAAAGATAAAGGAAAAAAGCAAGATGAATGTTCGCGGGATGATCCACATGATTTTAAGAGGATCTACGGATGAAGATTCCACCTGTGCCCGAAAGGCCCAGGGGCGGAGATTAGAAAACTATGGGGTCAGCATTGGTCGAGGAAGTCAACAAGGTCCCGCAATAAGCTTTGGTTCCAAAGATTTAATAGGGGTAGAGACTCCCCATGATGATGCCCTAGTGATCGAAACTTGGATCACCAACTACACCATGAAGAGGGTGTTTGTTGACACGGGGAGCTCCATCAACATCATCTTCATACACACTTTCGACCAACTACAACTTGAGGAGAAAGAATTACACCCGATGAACACCCCCCTATATGGGTTTACTGGACATGAGGTGCAGCCGATGAGTCAAATCCATCTCTCTCTTTCCCTAGGGGAAGAGCCCACAAGGAGAATGAAGCGTGTACCCTTCCTCATTGTAAACACGATCTCCGCTTATAATGTGATACTAGGGAGGTCGGTGTTGAACGCATTCCAGGCGGTGGTTTCCACTTTCCATCAGAAACTCAAGTTTTCGGTAGGAGACTGAATAGGGAAAGCAAAGAAAAATCAGTTGGTAGCCCAAAAATACTATATCAATGTATTCAAGACTGACTCTCACAATGCACCTCTACTACATAATACCTCAGTACAAGCTGTTCAAGAGCTACTAATGTCCCAACTGACTAAAGGTAAAGAAGATGTGTAAATCCATCCCGATCGGCCAGAAGGAATCACCCGGGTAGCTGCTATGATTCATTTGGAGCTCAAACAAGAATTAATTATGTGTCTCTCACGCAATCATGATATCTTTGCCTGGTCATCCAAGGAGGTCACTGGCGTCTCCCTGGAAGTGATTGCTCATCGGCTGAACACGCTCTTTGATATTTGACCTGTCCGCTAGAAGAAATAGAATTTTTCACCTGAGTAGTATCAGGTGATACAGGCGGAGATCAAGAGGTTGAAGGAAGCGGGACATATACGCGAAGTTCAATTCCTGACTTGACTTGTCAACATGGTGCTGATACCCCGGTCAGGTGGCAAATGGAGAGTGTCCATCGACTTTCGGGACCTTAATAAGGCTTGTCCGAAGGATTGTGGGGTTTAGGGTTTAGCTTTATCACCTTTATCGAAATTTTCTATTATACTATTATGTCTTTCAGCCTAAAGAATACAGGAACAACTTATCAAAGGCTGATGGATCGAGTATTCAAGCATCAAATTGAGAGGAACATTGAAGTATACGTAAACGATATCTTAATCAAAACTGCTTGGGCAGAGAGCTTAATTGCAAACATCAAGGAAACATGCGGTAATCTGAGAAGGTACGAATTGAAACTCAATCCGGATAAATGTCTATTCGGAGTCAAAAGCGAGGAATTCCTCGAGTACATCATCATAGAAAGAGGGATTGAAGCCAATGTCGAAAAGATTCAAGCTCTTCAAAATATGCCCCCTCCCCATAACCTTCGAGAAGCAAAACGACTAGTGGATCGCATCACGGCCTTATCTCGATTCATCTCTAGTTCTGCAGATAAGAGCTTACCTTTCTTTAAAGTGTTGAAGAAAGCTTCTAAGTTTGAATGAAACAAGGATTGTGACAAGGCCTTCGGTGAGTTAAAGAGTATTTCTCCCGACTCCCGATCCTCTCCAAACCAGTGACAGGCGAGATGCTATGAATATATTTATCGACCTTCGGAGGAGCTGTCACCATAGTGTTGTTGTGATAAGAAGACAAGGTACAACACCCTATCTATTTTTTTAGTCATCTGCTAAAAGAAGCAGAGAGCAGATATACCAACCTAGACAAACTAGCATTTGGGTTAACTTTGGCGGCTAGGAGGCTACGATCATATTTTCTCGCTCATCCAATCATGATCTTCACCAACAACAGTATGGGCCATATACTGACAAACTCGGAAGCTTTCGGTCGGTTGATTAAATGGACTACCGAGTTGAGCGAATATGACATCCAGTATCAACCCAGAATCGCCATCAAAGCTTAAGTTTTAGCAGACTTCCTGGATGAGACCCTTGACTTGGAAGATGAAGGAGCATGGAAAATCTTCGTGGACGGATCATCCACTCGACATGGTAGTGGTGTTGGGATCCTTCTGATCTCTTCACGAGATAATGTGTTTCAACTCTCTGTACGGCTCAACTTTCAGACCTCCAATAATGAAGTGGAATATGAGGCATTGCTAGCTGGATTACAGGTAGCCATGCAAGTTGGGGCGTCCCGAGTTATTATCCATTCAGACTCCCAATTGACAGCTCAACAGTTGGAAGACAACTTTGAGATCCGAAATGACCTACTACGACGATATGTGAAAATGTTTGAGAAACTCAAGGTAGGATTTCAGGAGGTCATCATTAAAAAAATTCCTCGTATAAAGAACTAGACGACAAACAAGTTGGAAAAAATGGCAAGTGCACTAACCACCTGAACGCTAGATAATATGGTGACGCAAACTTTGTTGATCACACAGATTGATCAAGTATTTGGCTCCGACAAGTTGGCCGACTAGAGGACCCCTATTATCACTTATCTCGATCAATGAGTTCTACATTTTGATCCAAAAGCTGCTCGACTACTCAAAAGAAGGGCCCCCTGGTTCACTATGATTGGGGATATCTTATACCGACGATCTTTTTCATGTCTCCTCCTCAAATGCCTTGGCCCAGATGATGCCAACTATGTCTTGCGGGAGATTCATGAAGTGATTTGCGTGAATCACATTAGAGGACGGATGTTGGCCCAAAAAATACTATTGGTTGGATATTTCTGGCCCATCATACAATCAAATACTACTTGGTTTGTGACCGCTTGCATCCCTTGGCAGAAGCATCAGAACCTCTCACATCGCCCGAAGAAATTCCTAAAAACTTCCACGGTATCCTCCCTATTTGATCAATTGGGTATGAATATCGTAAGTCCTTTTTCGATCGGACCCCAACAGAGAAAATTTCTCCTAGTAGTTGTGAATTATTTTTCCAAATGGGTAGAGATAGTCCCGTTGGCTCAGATAACAGAGGAAGCAATTATGAAGTTCCTGTGGCAGGACATAGTCTACCAATTTGGGATACCTCGCAAACTCGTATCAAATAATGGCCGGCAGTTTCAGAGCTGTCGACTAAATGAATGCTGTGAAAGACTTGGCATCCAGCAAGCCTTCACCTCAGTTACGTATCCCCAGAGCAATGAGCAGGTGGAAGTAGTCAACCAAGAAATAGTTTGGGGACTTAAGATTAAATTGGATCACGTCCAAGTCAGCTGGGTGAGCGAGCTCCCAAGTATTCTCTAGGCTTATTAGACCACCCCATGAGAAAGCATAAGAATGACTCCCTTTCACTTGGTTTACGGTGGAGACACAGTCATCCCGGTGGAAGTTGATGAAGAATTCATCTAGAAAGCAACCTAGGGACCAGACAATGAAGAACTCCATCTCCTAGATCTTGACTTGATTATGGAGACTAGGGAAAAAGCGACCACCCGACTTATTACATACTGACAGAGGATGCGCTAGAATTACAACAAATGAGTCATCCCTCGCTCTTTTCAGGTCAGCGACTTGTTTTGAAAGAAAGTTAAGCCAGTGGGAGACGTCGGCAAGTTGAAGCCCCAATGGGGAGGACGATTTTGAGTCATTCACATGTTGGATTTAGGGTCGTATCGCTTACAAGACTCAAAGGGCAAAGATCTTGATCGACCATGGAGAGCTAACCACTTAAAGCCTTATCATTCCTAGTATCCTTCATGTTTTTTCTTAAAAAAAATCTATATTTGCTTCTCTCTTTGTAATACAAAAACATCATTTTCAGAGTAAAGGTACCCCTTCATCCTTTTCAGGGCTCAACCTCCCTCGACTATGGCATGGTTGGGGTCAAGATCTCCCAGCTATGATATCAACCTCCCATTTTACAAAAAGGTCGAGCATATATCATATCGCCCCATCTTTTGAAGAGCCTAAACTCTCCCGACTTGAACATAATCTAGGTCGAGATCCTAGCTGCGATATCAATCTCCTCTTTGCCCAAGGGTCGAACATATATCATATCTCTGCGTCCTTTTCAGGGCTCAACTTCCCCTGACCGTGGCATGGTCGGGGTCGAGATCTCCCGGCTACGATATCAATCTCCTTCTTTACAAAAAGGGTCGAACATATATCGTATTGCCTCATCCTTTGAAGGACCCAAACTCTCTTGACTTGTACATATTCGAGGTCGAGATCTCAGCTGTGATATCAACCTCCCTTTTACCCAAGGGTCGAGCACATATCATATTGTCGCATCTTTTCAGGGCTCAACTTCCCCCAACCATGGCATGGTCGGGGTCGAGACCTCCCGGCTACGATATCAACCTCCCATTTACAAAAAGGGTTAAACATATATCGTATCGTCATGTCCTTTGAAGAGCCCAAACTTTCCTGATTTGGACATAGTCGGGGTTGAGATCTCGACTGCGATATTAATCTCCCCTTTGCCCAAGAGTCGAGCACATATCGTATCACCGTGTCCTTTTAAGGGCTCAACCTCCCCCAATCGTGGCATGATCCGGGTCGAGATTTTCCGGTTACGATATTAACCTCCTCCTTTATAAAAAGGCTCGAACATATATTGTATTGTCATGTCCTTTAAAGGGCCCAAACTCTACTAACTTGGATATAGTTAGGGTCGAGATTTCGGCTTCAAAATCAACCTCCCTTTTGCCCAAGGGTCGAGCACATATTATATCACCGCGTCCTTTTAAGGGCTCAAACTCCTCCGACCTTGGCATGGTCGGGGTCGAGACCTCCCGGCTACGATATCAACTTCTCCTTTACAAAAAGTATCGAGCATATATTGTATCACTCTGTCTTTTAAAGGGCCCAAACTCCCTCGACTTAGACATAGTCGGGGTCGATATCCCAACTATGATATCAACCTCCCATTTACAAAAGGATCGAGCATATATCGTATCATCCCGTCCTTTGAAGGGCCCAAACTCTCCCAACTTGGAAATAATCCGGATCGAGATCTCGACTGTGATATCAACCTCCCCTTTGCCCAAGGGTCGAGCACATATCGTATCGTCACGTCATTTTCAGGGCTCAACCTCCCCCGATCGGGACATGTTCGGGGTTGCGCTCATCCCATTCAAGACTCCAAAAAATCCCACGATTGCAATATAGTCGGGGTCGAGATACACGACAATGATAAAAATAAAAGTTCACTACAAAAAAGCTCAAAAGAGAATTCTCATTACATTGCAGAAGCCCAATAAAAAGGAAGCTAATGACATAAGCATTACATGATATCAAGTAAAGTCTGCTATGTCTTCGACAGGAAAGTTATCAGTGATCTGGTCTTGGCTAATTGGGGGAATGGGCACACTAGCAGGAAGGTGTCCACTTTCTTGTAGTTGTCGGAGGGTGTCATCTATTCCATGTTGCACCATCTGGACAAAGCGAAGGGCAACCATATTGTAAAACTCCTCCGACTGTAGGAATTCTTTCTTCTTGATGACCTAGCACGCCTCCTCCCCGGCCTGGTATTCTCGAAGGTCGGCCACCATGCCCTCGATAGTCTCCACAGCAGTACGAGCGACCTCCAATTCTTGTAGCTTGATCTCTGTCGAAACTCGGTAAGCTTCTAAGTCCTTTCTGGCTGACTCCACTGCTACCTGCAAGGCTGCCTCCGCCTCTGCCTTGACTTCCACCTCAGCTCGGAGGGATTTTATCTCCTCCAATCGAGCCTCCGCCAGCATTTGAGATGACCCGAGTGAGGTTTGAGTCGCTCTCAGCTCCACGTTCAATGACCCAAGTACCTCCTGACCAACCTCCAAATTAGCTTGGGCTATAGTTGCCTAGGTCTTCGCCTCCTCTATAGAGCCATCAATTTGGGTTGGGCCCGTCGCGTTGGCCTGCCCCGCTAAACAATTTAAGTGGGTTGGGTTGAAATTTTATCAACCCAAGCCCGCCGCGGGCCGACCCGCCTAGGCCCGCGACCCGCGCGGGTTGGCCCGCGGGTTGAGAAATACATGTAAGCCCAATTTTATGTCAATTTATTATCTTTCTTTATTACAATTTTGAAATAAAAGTAATATTTTTCATACTTGTTTGTGTCCATTTATATTTAAAATACTTATTTTTAGATATATTTGATTGATGAAATATTTCCGAAGTAAAACGTTGAATATAAGAAACTTTTTTTTTAATTATTTTTTTAAATTTTTTGATGGGCCCGTAGGTTGGCTTGCCTAACTCGCAACCCGCCTAGGATTGGGTTGGGTTGGGGTTTTCCCAACCCACCAAGATGATGGGTCGGCCCGCCCTGTCCCGCCAAATGGCTAGCCCGCCACGGATCGACCCGCCCGCCATAGGTTGGCCCGTTTAACAACTCTACTCCTCTAGCCTCTTCGCCTGCATCTCCCGGGTGGTCTAAGCCATCTCTATCCTCCTCTTCCTCTGCTTCCACAGCTTCCTCCTCTCCTCCTTCAAGACCTTGATCTTGGCCTCAAGGGCATCCACCCGACACCTCTCTGTGCTTAGATCACGCACCACCTCCATCCTTTCCGCGAACAGGTCCGCGTTTGCTCTCCTCAGTTGGACCAGATCTACTTGAGCAGTGACAGGAACACCATCCAACCTCTTTAAATAGGTGACCTCTACCCAGGACTCATCCACCTCCAGTCATAGGTCGGCCACGAGATCAGTAGATGGAGCTTGGGCTAGCTACGCTTCCAATTCCGCCATGTGGGTAGTCATTTCCCTGCGTTCCCGTCATAGCTCGCCAAATTGCTGACCAAACATCATCAATTTGGACATGTGGTTGGCCCCGGTAGCCATCAGCTCCTCGGCCAACGCCCTAAAAGGAAGACCCCTAGCCATGGAAGACGACTTCTAGTCGGCGGTCGCTTGGAGTCTCCTGAGTCAGAGAGGCCTCATCTATGAGGGGAACAAACTCTTTGCCCTCTCGTCGTCCTGGAGAGCGAGGGCGTGAAGGGCTGCATGGGAAGTACAAATGATCTCCTCCTGTAGGTGAAACAGAGGCTTTGCCCAAAAGGGAAGGTGTGGTAGTTTGTGGAAGTTTGGCTTCGCTTGATTCAACAGGCGAAGCTGGGAACTGGATTAGCAGGGGCGAGGGACCACGGGTGGTTCAGGCCCTAACATGGGAACCCCTTGAGTCCACTAGAGAGATCGAGATCTACACCCTTGGCGCTAAGGTCAATGTGGGGCCCGACGAGATAGATGGTCAATCTGCTATTTGTCGCGGGGATCGACGCCTCTTTCGGGTTATCTGTAGAGGGGTCCCTGACTCATTCGAGGCCACCAATTCAGCGACTGGCGGAGGGATGATGGACAGTTCTATGACCAGTGGTGCTGCAGCCGGAGGGGCGACCACCCCTATTGGGATCAATGCTAGGGCACGTGGGATCCTCTCCTAACGTCCTGCGCCCTCTTCGGTTAGATTGACGATCTCGACCAGGCGCACCTCCAAATCTTCTATTGGAGGAAGTCTTGCCTTGTTTATAGCTACTCGCAACATGGTGTTAGCTGCATAAAATGAAAAACCTTCAGTTAGATGCCAAAAGTATGCGAGATACAAAATCTTACCGAAGGAAGCACATAGGGGAGTCGGGATTGTACTCAACCCAAATAGATATAGAAGCCCTCCTCAAGCAATGGATTGCTATCAAATTTTAAATCATTTATTTTTTCAGATGCTTGAAAGAAGCCCCGCTCCAAATGGTGGTTTTTCAAAGTAGGCGGCTCAGGCATCTGGGCTTGCCAGCGAGTTGGCCAAGATACAAGCTAGGGGGCTTGACGAAGAAGAATTGAGGTTTTCACCCCTTATGTGAGGAGGGAAGATGTTTTAGGAGGTTGATTCTAGCTCAGGCCGAGACGAAAAATACCCCACCATTCATCTTCTTTGGGTAGAAGAAGTAATGGAGGATGCGAGGAGAAAGTGGAATGCAGTATAATTGAAAGAGAAGAAAAATGCAGGTTAAAATCCGAAAGAAATTCAGACCAAGTTGAGACAAAGGAATGCGAAAGTATTGAGAAACTTTCGCAAAGAAAGAAGCAGGGAACCGTAGCCCATTCACTAACTGGCCCCGGAAGAAAGTAATAAAACCTGACGGAGGGAGGTCTGGACGGTCATTGTCATTCGACAGTAGAAGAAGATGATCGGCTGAAATGTCATAAGTGGTCCTTAACCTATTTAAAGCAACTGTTTGGGACAAGAGGTGCTAGTGAAGAAGTTAACTACTAGAAAAGAGGGTGGACGAAGAACTTACTAAGAGAAGTAAACTAAAAGGATCAGAGACGGAGAAGAAAGAAGGTGGTGAAAATAGTAGAAACCACGCGAGGAAGACAAGGGCATCCTGTTGTTGACCTATATATACTGTGCTCGCCCATCCCGACCGTTAAAAGCTTGTTATCACAAAGGTGGGAGGGATTGTTTAGCCGTCGAATCAAGTATTGGGATAATGCCCAATCTTCACCATCATCAATATCTCGATGACCCCTCATTATCCTCGCAGATGGTTACATCACATTCATACAAGACAACCTCGACAACATGCTGACGTATCCAAACCCAGAAACCAAGACAGATCAAGCGTGGCGGACATTTAAAATGTGTGGCTACGATTAATAATGCCAAATCTCGCATTTAAAGCATAATCTCAGGTTAAGTCCTAAGAGACACCACGTGGACACGAATTGACCATACAGTAGTCTAGTCAGTTACACTGGCGCCTCCTTCGACTAGACTTGAAGGGAAGACATGTAATACAGGAGGTGCAACGTGGTGGGAAAGTCAATATAAAGGCAGAGGTGATAGACAATAGGGACCACCAACTCCCGTCTCTCAAACCCCCGACTCTTGAGATTCTCGTCTACTAACAACCCCTCAACTCCTAAGACTCTCGTCTCCTTAGACTCCCGTCTCTTGAGACGCCTGACTCCTGAGACTCCTGGCTACCAACATCTTCCCGTCTCCCAAGACTCCTGTCTCCTAAGATGCCCAACTCCTGGCTACCAATAACCTCACGCCTCCTAAGACTCCCGTCTCCTGAGACGCCCGACTCCTGAGACTCCCAGCAATAAACAACCCCCGTCTCCTGAGACGCTCGACTCTTGAGACTCCCGACTACCAATAGTCTCCCGTCTCCTAAGACTCCCATTTCCTTAGACGCCCAGCTCCTGAGACTCCTGGATACCAATAGTCTCCCGTCTCTTAATACTCCTATCTCCTCAAACGCCTGATTCCTAAGACTCTCGACTACCAACAATTCCTATCTCCTGAGACTCTCGTCTACCAACAACCCCGACTCCGGAGACTCTCGTCTCATCTCCTGAGACGTCTGACTCCTGAGATTCCTGGCTACTAACAACCTCCCGTCTCTGGAGACTCCAAGCTACTAACAACCCTTCGTCTCCTGAGACTCCCGACTACCAACAGCCCCGACTCCTGAGACTCTCGGCTAACTATAGCCCTAGGCTACCAGCAACCCCGGTTATCGATACCGCGATCACAATATCCTCCCCTTCTCCTGGAAACTGATAGACGTTGCTCCGAAATAGATGGGAAGAATGTGGGCGTTATCCTACGGAGAATGCGGAAAACACATCCATTTACTCCTAGTAAATAGGAGTAAATGACGTAACGTGGGCAGAAATGCCAGAGCATGCGGTGAATGTGGAGGAGCCCATAACCTTATAAAAGGTCGCTTGCCCCTGCAGGCGCAAGTACGCGCACATACGCATCTAAAAATCCTAACTACTATTCATCTTCTCCATCCCACCTCAACTGACTTGAGCATCGAAGTGATTACGCTGGGGAACTCCGTGACCGTCATTCTACTCGTTTCCTCTTAGATTCTCTCAGGTGGATGTATGAAGGCTTCTCCTCAGGCTCTTCCTGTTGTCCCGCGATCGACGACAAAGTCAACATCCACACTGAATCACTAGTGAGTCACTTGCCGATATTTCTAGGCAGGATCAATATATATACACATCGTTTTATTTTAAAATTAAAGTAGGTGAATACATATTTGTTCTCATTTAAATGTTTAATATCATTCCTACAAAATCTATGGTTTATTTTATTTACTCGCAATATCTTTTGTTTTGGTTTTAGAACATCTCTATTGTAAGATTTTAAAAAAAGTTTATAAAATAAAAAAATTGAATAAAAAAAGTTCTAACAATTGTGAGTCTAAGATTTGAGATTTATAGTTTAAAAGATAGTAAAATTTTAAACTTACTCTTTTGTCTCGAAATTAGTGTAATATACATGGAGTCATGCAACTACAACAACAACAATAATAACCACCAAGCCTTATCCCACTATGTGAGGTCGGCTATATGGATCATTTTATACCATTGAGCTCTATCCCCTATTATATCATCATCTATACTTAATTAAATTTTATTTTATTTTATTATTGCTAACCAAGTCTTTTTTGGTCTTCCTCTTCTTCGTTTGATGTGTGTATTTGTCATAGTTTCACATTGCCTAACTGGAGCATTTATTGGTCGTCTAAGTACATGCCCGTACCATTTCAAATGTGTCTTTCAAAGTTTTTTCTTAATAGATGTTACTCCGACATTTTCTTTAATGCTCTCATTTCTTATTTTATCCATCCTCGTATGTCCATATATCCACTTTTAACATTCTCATCTCTGCAACTCTCATCTTCTGCTCATGTGCTCGTCATACCCAACATTCAGTTCCATATATAACTATTATTTTGTATAATTTTTCTTTAAATTTTAGAGGTACTTTACGATCACATAAAATACCCGACGTTCTCCTTCATTTTAATCATCCTGCTTGTATTCTATGTAAGACATTTCTCTTAATCCCTCTATCATTTTGCAAAAATGATCCTAAATACTTAAAGCTATCAGTTCCACACAATTCATTATCTCCTATCTTAACAATTGTCTAATTACATCTAATATTATTAAACTTAAATTCCATATATTCTGTCTTTACTCTACTAAGTCTAAAACCTTTCACTTCTAGTATTTTCCGCTAAGATTCTATTTTAGCATTTACTCCTTTACATGTCTCATCTACCAAAACAACATCATTTGCAAGCAACATACATCACGGTACTGTGTTTTGAATATGTCCAGTGAGTTCGTTCATAATTAATGTAAAAAGATTGAGACTTAAAGCGATCCTTGATGTAATCCTATTTTTATTGGAAATGTTTTAGTTAATTCGCTTGAAATTTTCACTCTGTCATTACATTCTCATATATATTCTTAATTAGTTCAATATATGTTCGCTAACACCTCTCGTTTCTAAAAATTTTCATATAATTTCTCTTGGGACTCTATCATAAGCTTATTCTCAGTCAATGAATATCACGTGTAGATCTTGTTTTTGCTCCCGATACTTTTCAATTAGTTGCCTAAGAAGATGTATAACTTCTATTCTCGACCTTCCAGACATGAACCCGAATTGATTTTCGGTTATCGTGGTCTCCTTCCTTAATCTTTTTTCTATTACTCTTTCCCAAAATTTCATGGTATGACTCATTAGTTCAATACTCCTATAGTTTACACAATTTTGTATGTCTCCCTTGTTTTTATATAAAGGAACTAGAGTACTTACCCTCTGATCAGACATTTTTTTCATTTTCAATATAATGTTAAATAATTTTGTAAGTCATTCAATACCTTGTTTCCCTAGGTACTTCCATATCTCTATCGGAATATCATTGAGTCCAATGGCTTTTCCATTGTGCATCCCATTTAATCTTGTTCTACTTTTGAAATTTGAATTCTAAGATAAAAATTTAAATTTCCATACTCATTTGACCAACTTAAATTACCTAAGTTAAGTTGGCTACCTAAACCTTTATTAAAAAGTTGATGAAAATACACCGCTCTTTTATTTCTCCATCGTTTACTAGTACCCTATCACATTCATCTTTAATATATTTTATTTGGGTAAGATCTCTTGTATTCCTTTCTCTCATTTTAGCTATTCTATAAATGTCTTTTTCCCTTTTTTTTAATCTAATTTTCGATATAATCGTCCACAAGTTTCATTCTCTACTTCATTCACTACTTTCTTAGCCTCTTTCTTGGCTAATGTATATTTTTTTTAAGTTTTCCTCGTTCTTACAAATATATAATTCCCTATAAGCTGTTCGTTTTTCCTTCACTTTCTCCTATACTTTCTCATTCCACCACTAAGATTCCTTACTTAGTGGTGCATGCCCCTTTGACTCACCGAGTACACTCTTAGCTATTATTTTCAACTTTAATACCATCTTATCCCACGTCGTATTAGGGTCACTATATATTTTCCCTAATGCTTGTACTCCTCCTACCTTCTCCTTAAATATGTTTTGCATACCATCCTTTAACTTCCACCACTTAATTCTAGGAGTCATATATATTTTCTTTCTATTGATACTATACTTGAGGCGTATATCCAACACTACTAATCTATGTTGGGTAGTTAAGCTTTCTCCAGGGATGACCTTGCAATCTTTACAAATCTTTTTATCCTTTTTTCTAACCATAATAAAGTCAATTTGCGATTTATTATTCCCACTTTTAAACAAGACCAAGTGTTCTTCTTTTTTTTTAAAATATGTATTAGCAAATATAAGGTCATATGCTATTGCAAAATCCAATATAGTTTTCCCTTTTTCATTTCTCGTTCCAAACCCATAACCTCCATGTACCCTCTCTTATTCCTCATTTTTCACTTCGACATGCCCATTTAGATCGCTTCTTATAAAAATCATTTCATTTGGCGGAATATTTTGTAATACTTTATCTAGGTCGTCCCAAAATCTTGATTTGGTAGCTTCATCTAATCTTACTTGAGGTGCATATATGCTAATTACGTTCATAGTTTCTTTAGTCACTATTATCTTAAGAGCTATAATTCTATTCTCTTTTTTAACTACTCCTACAACTTCATCCTTTAACAAACTATTTACAATAATACTCATTCCATTTCTTGTTTTATTTTTTCCTGTATATCATAACTTAAAACCCGAGTTCTCTATCATTTTTGTTTTCTTGCCTACCCTTTTTTTTCTTGTACACACAAAATACTAATTCTTCTCTTAATCATCGCATCTACTACCTCCATTGTTTTACTAGTGAGGGTTCCTATGTTTCATGTTCCAAATCTTAGACTATTAATTTTCTTATAATACTTGTTCTTATCTAACAAATGGTGTGAGAACTCTTGCCTATTTAACACTACACCTAAGTTTTCATGGAGATATAGCGGTTCTTGACGATACGTTTCAATCGGACCCTGCAATGCGAACTCTTACATATTTAGCACTACACTCAAGTTTTCATGGAGATGTAGCGGTCCTTGCCGAGATGTTATAGTCGGACCCTGCAACGCGTTCCTTACAGGAAACATCCTAACATTAGCACAATAGTTTAATGCACACAAATATCAAATGACTGCAAAAATGTATGAGAAAACGTGTTCGGCAATGTATCAGAAGTTCAAGGCTAAAACATGAAATTGTATTAGACTAAAGTATTGAATGTGTGTATTCATGTAAAAGATAAAAATTGGCTAGGAATGGCATATCATTCGGCCAACTCCTTTGAATTGTTACAAAAGCACAGAGGGAAAGGCAAAAGCTGCAGGTGGACGTGGATAGCATAACACTCCTCTGATTAACAGACATTTAATTAAATTAAAGCTAGTGAAATATACAGAAAAGAAAATAAGCTTATTGCTTCAGATTGACTCACCAATCACCCATTCTCATATGTGAATAAGAAAATAAAACCTTAGTTATTACATACATAGATATGCATGTGGTAGTATCATATCAATCACTTGAGAATTTAGAACAGTAATTAAGAAAAGTACTTACTGTCAATGAGATGATAAAAAAAATTCTCCATAATTCTCAGTAGATAGATGATTCTTGTTGATTCATAACAATGGCCTCCATTACCACAAGGTATTAGGACATGTAATGAAAAACAGAAAAGAGGTATGAAATGAGTCTTGTCATTAAATGTAAATTAACTATCAAGATATGAGCTCCAAGCAAATATTCAGTTCAGAACTACGGTCAAACTGATTCATTCCTTAGAGTTTCCAGTATCAAATATATAAAATATAAGAGAAATAACTAGAAACAATCTAAGTTTCATATCAGGAAACTTCTTAATATTTCAAAACTTTAGATGAAAAATATAATATAGACTGATTGCTTCAATCAGGTGAGTTATTTAGTCCTTTCATAATCATGCTAAGTTTCTCTTCTCAATATGCCATCTATGACTGGATTTAAGCTTTAAGGAGAGTTATAAATCTTGTAGATTAGTTTAAGAAAGTAGAAGTAATTATACATAGTGTAAGACAGATTGAAAAAAAGAAGAAAAAAAAATATAATTAAACCAAACCAAGTGAAAGAGGAAAATCAAACTTATGTTCCACATATTCCTTCTCAGATGACATACGTACCAATCAGATGAAAATGAAGCTCGCAAATCTACATTGTCATTAACAAGCCTTTGCTAAAATCCATCATAAATTACTCGACCACAAAATGAGAGAATACCCGTATTACTCTCAGATAAAATGATAAATGACATCAGACAACAATCTCCTAAAATTACGAAGCAAAGAGAAGCGGTGCAGCGGTGCATATAATTACGAAACAATAATCCCTGAGGCTATGGTGCAGTAGAAAGGCGTTAAATTGTCTCGATCCCGGCATATTTGTAGAAATTTTTCCTCCCAAATGGAGCATGCAACCACGAGGTGATGAGCTTCTGGCCATCCGCCACGAGTGATTTATCCCGACGGCCGGTGAAAAACTTCCATGGGTCTGAGCCGATCGCCCCAGATAAGGTGAAAGAGAAAAATAATCAACTCAGAACACTGCTCGGAGAACTGATCTCAAAACAGTCAAAATCAAACAAACAAAAGCTAAGAGAAAAGAAATTCTCGGGTCATGTTTGCCAACCAAAAGACTACAGAGGTTGCATCTACTTAAATCCTTGCTCAGAAATTACGAAAGTTCTTATGAACATATACTAAGGACAAGAAAAGGGCTACCGCCACCGCTAGAAAAATCAGTATTTTGATGGGAGCAGTCCTTTTTTTTTTATAACTTCTTCTCCAACCTTGCCTAGCTCCTCACCAATCAGAGAATCCGCATGCTACTCGCCATGGCGGTTCCTCCCTAATTCCAGCACAAATAAAAGAAAAGTTTTCAGAAAATCTTCTTTTGAATGAAGAACTGTTTAAAAAACTTCGCTGAATGAATCGAACAACAAAATGATTGGTAACAAATGCAAGATTACCCTACCTCCCAATCCACAGAAGAAGAGAACGAGTCCCCACATTTCGAAACGATCGGAAATCGATGCCAATGGTTCGATGATCTTTTTCTCTTCCGGCGTGATGCTGGCTGAAAAAAAAGAAGAACTGAGTCAACCAAATTTACCAGCCTCACAATTGGCGGAAAGATGGACCGCGCCTGGTGGAGCCGGCGTGGGCCCGTCCTTGTGTCTATTTTGTAGCAGGTAATGAATACGGGTGTATATAAGAAAGTACCTTGATCTCGATTTTACGTCGGTCTTAAAAAGGAAACAGACCAGTTATTCGCGTATTAAATATTGGAATCTCCTAAAACCCTAAGCCCACGTCGTACTTATCGCCGCCGCCGACTCATTCCTCCGCCGGTAATCGTCTACTTCCGCTGGTTTGCAATTCTCCTTGCTCACTCTTTCGTTTACCTCACCCACTGGATGATTCTCTTTATTCTCATGTCTTTTCCCGTCGCCCAATCCTACCTGCGCCGTTCGATTAGGATGGCAAATTTTTGAAACTGCTTTCTCACGATGTAATATGTAGAAATTTGTAGGGATTGGGAATCGGCGAAGATGTACCTCCAGTTCTACATCAATGAGAATGGGGATAAAGTCTATACCACCAAGGTTACTTTTTTTTTTCTTTTCCTTTGTACTTCTCTGTTGGTTTTATGTGGATACGATATTGGTGGTGATTTTGCTTGTTTTCTACGGGAACTCTTTAGTTGGAAATGTCTTAATAGTTGGTATTTGGCTTTCTAACACGGATTCATCAACAACTTCATGTTAATTCCTGCTGGGAAGTTTGTTTCTTTTCCTTTTACAAATCTCTGATGGTTCATGTCGAATGGAAACAATGGCTTTGTTATTCTACTTTCAGAATTCTTTAAGTGAAAATGGAATATCCATTAATATCTTGCTATTTGGCTCGTTAGCATGAATTCTTTTACATCACGTTGATTACTGCCAGGATTTTTTGTTTCATTTTATATATACCTGATCGTTTTATGTGGAGCGAAAAAAAAGAGAGATGATTTTGTCATTCTTCTTTCAGAATTCGTGGATTATTCATTGAATGTTTGCCTTTTGGCTCTTTTACATGGATTCTTTAAAAGCTTCATGTTGACTACTGCTGGGAAATTTGTTTTCTGATTTGGCTTTTCTTGACTCACTAATGGTGTTCTGTCTTGTTTGGGCAGAAAGAGACGCCAGTGGGATTGCCAACCCAATCTGCACATCCGGGTAAGCTTTACACTGCATGTTTTCTTATTTGTGTTTCTTTCTCCTTTCATTTTTAGTGTCTTGATCATCCGTGTATGCATATATATTGAACAAATTGGAGGTGAAATGTCTAACAATGTTGATTGAGAGTGTACTAAGCTCTTAATATTTTTACAGCTTACTAATATATAGTAGCAACCTATAATATAATCTCATTGAACTCCCTCGTATTGTCATCTGTGTAACAGCTCCAGAACACACTGACTGCTGGGGATGGCTGGTTTTGGAATTTCCTGTCATTTCTCTCCATTCTGGTATCATAAAATATAAAACCATGTAATATTCTATTTAACAACATAATATATTTAACAAAAATACATATTTCATTTGAACCCAACCATGATTCATAATAAAAAGATATAGATTCTTATTTCCCCCTTGCTATAAAAATACAAACTATGCCTAAGTAGTTTCTTTAGAATTAAAATGAAATAGGAAACAAGAAATGTGAATGTCTATTTCTTTTGACATTAGACCACCAACACTTGACTTCGTTGGTTTTTAGTTTCAAGCTTTGATAGCATTGACATAGCTATACCGAGATGGAAGATGATGATGCTTCTGCTACATATAATAAAAAGTGAAAGATGACTTCAACACGACGAGTCTTTTATTTTCAGTCATCATCGACAATGAATTTCTTGTTGAGGTTTTTGCCTTGGTTGATTCTGACATGGATTTTAATTTTAATCTATGATTATGTATTATTCGTGTAACACTGAAAATTTTCCAACTTAATTATCTAAAACCCCGCCCAAACTTCTAGATGTTCATATTTGATTTACTACTGACTGAATAATATATATCAGGTAATTCTCAAGTATATTCTAGATACATAATTATAAATGTTTGTGCTTAAATTCTACGACACATCACCTCAAATAGAAGAGTTATCTAAATCTGTAAGGTGTTATTATAGTAGTACGATAGTATCGAGTATTGACTAACTAATTGACTTTTCTCTATTACCATACCATTCCTAGGACAAATTGATGATCCACCATATTGTGATCTTGTGTTATATAATCTTAAAATTTTAGAACTATAGAAATTCTGTCTTTCAAGCTGTAATCATTAGCCCAACCATCCAATTCCATCTTTTCTTCTGCTTTGCATTTGAGAGCTCACTCTCTAATACTCAACAAAGCATACGCTTTTGCTTACCTTTATTTGTGGTGATACAGCTCGCTTCTCTCCAGACGACAAGTATTCAAGGCAACGCGTGCTTCTGAAGAAGCGATTCGGCCTGCTTCCAACCCAAATGGCACCGCCAAAGTATTAAACCATTTTCGACCAACCCACCTCTCTTGTTATATCAGTACTAACTACTAACTGAATGATCTCGATCAAGTAGCAGTAAAAGTGCTTATCTACGAGGCGTTATGAACTTTGTGTTTTACATTTGCTTGAAGAACGAATGATCAATCCAAGTGTTATTGGTGGTTGTATTTGGTATGAAAAATCATCTAAGTGTTCTGGGGTCATATATACTGAAAGTGTTCCTTAATAATTAACAATGATTTATGATTGCATTTGCTTGTGTTGGATTTAATTGTTGGAGCAGTTGTGTAATTTTAGTTTTGAAGTATTCAGAGGAAGAATTCCCTTATAAATTTGATTTAAAGCTTAAAAATACAAATGATTTTGGTTTAAAATTGTTTCCAAATGAAATCTGAGCTCGAGTTTGATTTTAGTTGTATGAATTTTGATTTGAACCGAATTGAATTATAGTTCGGAATTGAATTGAATTGAATTAAATTTAAATTTTGGTTGAGTTTGGTTTGCCAATTATAGTTCCTAATTTTGAAGCACAGAAATTGAATCGAATCAATCGGACCGTGACGTGGCCGAGGAGCAGTCAAGTCAACGACACGCATCTAGAAGTCGGACCAAATAAACCAATTCAAGGCGTAGAATTGAAGAAGAACTCTAGCCGGGGCTTGTTGTTAGATATTTAGAATTTAAAATATGATATATTATGAAATTTCTTGATAAATAATAGATTGAAAATATTAATTATGTTGATTGTTAAGATAGGTTTTTCTTGATAAATAATAGATTTGAAAATATTAATTATGTTGATTGTTAAGATAAGTTTTATGTATATTTTTTTAATTTATTTTAATAATTAATAAAAAAAATTATAAAATTAAATTGATCATTTTAAAATTAATATGACCGAAAATTTAAATTGAATGGAAGAATCCAGAGAAAGAGAAACAATGTCAAAAGGAAATCTTAGCTCTCGTTAATGATAAACAACGGTTATAGGAAGATCAGGATTTCTTATTTCACGTATTTAATTTTTATAATATGCAAATCATGAACTGTATTTTCGAAATGCTCTCCTAGAGATTAAACAAGTCAAGTTGAATCAAATTGTAAGGTATTTAAGTTTGTTTGATAAAGTAATCGAGTCAAGTCGAGTCGAACCTAAAATGAATCAAACTTTTGAAATGATTATTCAAGTTTAACTTGATTTATTTTTTATGAACTTGAGCTTGTTTGAAGTTTGACTTGAGCTTGATTGTTTAGATATTATCGAACTCTCACTTCAAGCTTGACTTGAGTTTGATTAGTTTAGATGTTATCGAGCTTTCAATTCAAACTTATTTGATTGTTTAAAATTTTTACTTATTTGATTGATTATTTAACTTGATAATTCAAATTTATTTGTTTATTTTATTTATTTAGCATATTGATAAGAGTTTTATTAATAAATATGATTGTTCATGAACGTTATTCACGAATATTATTCACGAACATTAACGAGCTGAACATATATGTGTTCAAACTTATTTATTTAGTTTAACGAATTATTCAAACTTGTTTGTTTAATTGATCTTGTGTATATTGAACGAACATATATAAACTTTTATCAAACTGAATATCAAATTTATTTATGAACGTTTAATTTATTTATGACCCTATGCCCCTGCCTCCTCTTTCTTTCATGAAATATTCACGAGATTTTTTTATATTTTTATTTTATTTATTTTATTTTTTTATTTTTAAATTTACGTGGTATCTGAAGGCTGATTTTAATTTAAAGTAATTCACAGTTTCCACATCCCTCCGCTTAAAAAAAACTAATACAAATAAAAAAATAAACTAAAATAAAATAAAAATGGAAAGAAAAAAAACAAATCGGGTTTAGCTTCTAGACCCGGTTTGATTTAAAACTTGGCCCGAGATCAGCCGGTCCGGTGTCAAATAGTGGAAAGCAAAGACGAGGCGAGGCGTCGTCGAAGGGATGGGAAGGAGATCGAGATCCGCGGCCGCCATGGCGATCGTTCCGCTCCTCCTCCTCTCCCTTCTTCATTTTCTCCAATATGTCTCTTCCACGCAGGAGATTCGAGTCCTCAGCGCGGAGAAAAGGGTGAGATCTCTTCTCTCGACGGGGAGCTGAATTAGATTACAGATCGATCGACTATCTCATCCTTGTTTGCCTTTCTTCTTCTTAATCTGCATGTTTTGCAGCGAAACCTATGTTTCATAACGTTATAACTCTTTCTTGTTTACATTGGTCGGTAATTGCAGATCGACTTGACTTCGCCAATCGCAAGGGTTTTCTTGACTTTGAAGGTACTTCAGATGTAAATTTGAACTGTTTGTTTTCGCCTCCTAATGTTGGAATTCCACATCAAAATGTTAATTAACTGGGAGCTGATGGTGCTGCACTTGATAGTGTTCCTCCAAAAATTAAATTTTTATTGGTCTCCATGAACTCCTGTAGGTGGAAAACTATGGTGCATCTGAAGTTCCTGAAATTCTTATTGCTTTCTCACCGACTGAGTCTGAACATTTGGCAATTCTTAAAGCATCCACCGTAGAAGGGAAACGCAAGAAGAAGACTTACGTGCCTCTTTCTGTGAGTCCTGTTTCCTCTCCTGATGCACCTAATGGTGCTCAGCTCTACTCTGTTACGTTACGCAGTCCATTGAAGTCCGGTGAGACGACCACAATGGAAACGCTTTATGTGCTAACTCATTCCCTCGAGCCCTTTCCAACTGAGATTAGCCAATCAGAACCACAGCTTGTTTACTACCGTGATAGTGCAACAATTCTGTCACCTTACACGATTGTGGAGCAAACTGTATATATAAAAACTCCCAGCAGTAGGGTTGAATCGTATACAAAATTAGAACCAACTGCTCGTTCTGGTTCTGAGACAAGATATGGACCTTACCATGATCGTTCGCCATATTCATTCTCTCCAGTAATTGTACACTTTGAGAATAACAATCCATTTGCTGTTGTTGAAGAACTTTTGCGTGAGATAGAAATTTCACACTGGGGAAGCCTTCAGATTAGGGACCACTACAGATTGAAACATGCTGGTGCACGACATAAAGGAGTTTTTTCAAGGTTAGTATAGGAAAATTTAAGATTGCATTTCTCTGTGCTTGACTCTAGTAATGCATGTAAAATTGTCTAAACTTCCTCTATGTACTTATTTTGTAACAGATTAACAAGTATTTTTCAGATATCATCTAAGCTTGAATTCCTCCCCAATGTTATTTTACTTCTGAATATGTTGTCCGACCGTTGTTTATATTTACACCCGTCCATCATTGTCCTCAAAGTTGTGTCCATAACTATTATGTTAATTATGATTTTTTTTTTTCGAAATATCTCTAGTAGCTCTAACACTAACACTAACACTAGTTACTATATTATAATACATGTCCTGTATCACATTCATGTAATTACTAAATATTATTTTCTCTAAAACCCATGAGAATAGTTGTTTGGCCATTCTATTATAAGCATTTTCTAAGTCATTAAAATTATATGCATATTTTCTTCTTTTCTGTTATGTTCCTCCATTGTCGTCTTATTAAATAAATAATATTTTTATTGTTCTTCCTGATATAGAAGTAAGTAACTAATTTGAATTTCAAAATTTTGTTTCATCTTTTAGTGACAATAGTCCAAAGTTTCATATTATGACTTATCAACTTAATTCTTATATAGGATATTAGGGGCTCAGCAATGTTAAGATGTAAGGATTTTTTTATTAATATGTTGCTTTCTTTTTGAATCATTTCTTCACCATTTGTTGTGTTAGATATGGTTGTATACGTGTATTATTGTTTTGTGTCTCTCTACTTTATTTCTCAGTAAGGAACTAATGAATGATTTCTGTTGGGCATATGATACTTATGCTAAACATTCATGTAGGCTTGATTATCAGTTTAAGCAATCACTCAGTGCTTCCTTCAAAACTCTGCTTGCAATGTTGCCACCTAGAGTTCACTCAGTCTACTACCGTGATGATATTGGGAACATCTCATCATCTCATTTGCGAATTAATTCTCAAAAGGTACTGATAATTATTATGCATTCTCTATAATCTGATGCAAATATCTCCTGCTCTAAACATTGACTTTGCACAGTGATGAACACCAATGCTCATGCATGATTTCCATTCCTTGAAATATCTGGTTTAGTGTCAGTGCCTATCAGATGACAATAAATATCCGATATAGGTGCTGCTGACACTACCACTTGACTTTGCTAGTGTTTAAATAAATATCAACAGCCTTGGCATGTCACTGAGTGCTATGCTCCAGATAGCCAACTCATGATATCTGGGGTCTCACTAGTTATTAAACTTTCCTTTTTAACTTGACTTGTTTGGAAGATGGAATGCCATGTTTTTTTTTAAAGATAAATTAATCTGCTACTCAGTTGCCTCAATGAGTGTAGTCCGTCTCCTTTGAACCTGTAAAATTTTCAAATTGATATGTACGTTAAGAGTATTTAAATAATTTTTCTTGTTAGAGTTGGTATGTTTTCATCTTCAAGCTAACTTATTTTGCTATGGATTTCAGTCAGAACTAGAAATTGAACCTAGGTACCCATTATTTGGAGGGTGGAAGGCCACTTTCACTATTGGCTATGGGCTACCGTTGCAAGATTTCCTGTTTGAATCACCTGATGGCCGGCGTTATCTTAACTTCAGTTTTGGATGCCCTCTGATTGAAACGGTGGTTGATGACCTAACAGTTAAAGTAAGTCTTCTTGTACTCCTTTGCTTTGAAAAGTTGTATACTCTGTAGAACTCTGGAATGAGTCCTTGGATACTAAGATAATAAGATATAAGTACACAACATGAATTACCTTGTTATGTTGATTCTCAGTCCATGTTAATATTTTCTTTTTGAGTCTGTTTCTCCTCATAGTTGTGGCTCAAAAACTTTTATGTTTGCTAGGTCTCTGCAATTGTAGAATCTGTTTTACAGTGTTATCATTTGTTCCCTGAATTTTTATAGGTTAAAGTTACATTGTCATTAGTTTGTAACAGAATAGAAGTTTATAACTGAAAATAATAGATGCATGAGAATAATGGAATTTTCTTAAAAGAAGATCCATGACTTTCAGTAGCAGACATCTGATGAAAACATTGATCCCTTTGTTTGACAGTTGTTCATCAACTTATGCTCTCTTGTGACACTCCTATATGCCAACCTAGCATATAATGATCATGCTTAAAAGTGGAAAAGGATAAATAAGCAAAATAATTGCCACCTCTGATAGGATACACTAACGACACAGATTACAGTTCCTATGCAAACTGTATCCCAATACTCCCATGATTTCTTTTCACTGCTACTGTAATTCAAGAAATGACTATTACTACCCAACTAATTCTCACTGCTCTGCCAGTGATCACCACTCACTAACCTAAGACACAGGGACACAACTTAAATCCTCATAAAGCAAAACCTAATACTAGTGGTCCATATGGGCATATTATATTCTCCTGTATGATTACCTATGCCTGTGTCGTTACTTGGCATGAATCTGATGAGTTTGTGAATTTATAAAATTGTTGGAATTAGACAACTTAAGAACTAACTAATTACAGCAATAGAAAAAAATGATTCTTAAGTTTGAATACTTATCTAAAATGCAACTTATAAATGCATATCGTTTTTATTACTTCCTAATTCAGGTAAGTCTTTCACCTATATAATATATGCATATGAGGAAAACCAGTATGTCATAGTCATATTTGGTATGGATACAGATGTTTTATCATGTTTGAGTAGCAAAATCTGTAGTGTCTAACGTTTAAGACTCAAGGTACTTGATTGGCCTTCGTGAAGACCATTTGTTTTGTAGCAGAAGTACTTGATCGGGTTTCTTACTGTTATATCATATTTGTTTACAGGAACGGTATAAATGGTACATCTTATTTGATCATTGTACTTTTGCAATTATGAAACTTATAAAGAAGATGGCTTGATTTGGTGAATTTTTGTTAAAGAAACTTGTCTTCTGCTTCAGGTTATACTTCCTGAGGGATCAAGAAATCCTACAGCTGCAGTTCCCTTTCCAGTGAATCAACATCTTGAGGTAAATGTTTATACTCAAAATTAGTGATTTACTTAATAACTAGGAATGCGATATTTACTAAGTCTTTTTTCATGCCTACTATATTTTTCCTTTACTTTACACATGGAGATTCCTGCCCACTTGATTCTGATGTGATTTGCTGCACCTAATACGTTCAGTTTAAGTTCTAGGTATTCAGGATGGAATAAAATCAGATATTAACATGACATAACTTGCGAATAGGTGAAACATTCTTTTTTTAGTTAAGTGATTTTCACTACCATTGTATAACTATCATGGTTAGTACCACAACAATGAACAAACTATGTCTCAACTATGCGTATGGGCTGCACGAATCTTTTACCGCCAATTTTACCTACAATGACTGTTAGGGTAACTCAATTTGCATATCAACCTATTTTGCCAACTCTGTTGAATGATATTGAGCAAAGATGAAACAGAGATCGAAAAAAGTTCTTAGCTAAATGTTCCTTGCCTGTTATGCCAGATCATAGTAATGTCTAATTGTTTTATTATTGCGCAGATGACTTATTCATATCTCGATGTTGTTGGGAGGACAACGTTGGTTCTCCGGAAGAGAAATGTTGTACCAGAGCATAACTCCCCATTCCAGGTAATTCTCCTCATTTTCAACTAAGTGCTAGATTACATTTAAATTTATGAAAGCAACTATTCAAAATGCTGAAACTGAAAAAAGATGATACTTATTTGAACTATGTTTTCACAACAGGTCTATTATGATTTCAACCCAATCTTCATGCTTGCGGAGCCCTTGATGTTGGTATCTTCTGTTTTCTTATTATTCGTTGCGTATATCGCGTACGTTCATATCGATCTATCCATCAGGAGGCCATTGAAGACAAACTCATAAAACAAACTGTTACAAATTCTTAGATGTGAGGTTGTCATTTATAATCTAGATGCTTCAGGGTAGAAAGAGTCCCAAAACCCTTTTACTAGTTCAGCGAGTGTTCTAAAATTCATTATCACTTTATCTAAACCCCTTTGTAGTACTAGTTTTTTTGGGTGCTCTGACAATTTTAGATGCTGCTGTTTATCTTAGCAATAATTTGATTTTGTGTCTTTTTTATTTTATTTTTCACCTATTCATTGGAGTAAAAATAGAGTCATCATCTTAAAGGCCTTTTTTTATTTTATCTTTCACCTGCTTCAGGTCATCTTTCACCTTTTCATTTCAAGATTTTGCAATAAAGTAGTTATGCATCTCCATAAGGATATTTATTATATATATAATCTCAAAATTTATTCGATAGATGAATTAGAAAGAAGTTTATCTTCAGAATTAGTAAAAAATGCATTGCTTGCTTAATTAAATAATTCCTATGTCCTAACTGCTAATTACATGTAAACTTAATAGAAATAATAATAATAAAATGATAATTGATTAACACACAAAAAAAGTTACTTAATAGTAATTATAGCGTCAATGCGGGCGGCGAATAAGCTGGAGGAGGTCGCAGCCGTCGTCGTGACCGGCGCCGATAGCCGTGGAGGAAGCCTTCATCCGCATCTCCACCACTTTCTTGTGGGAGTTGGAGTGGAGATCGGGCACGAAGGTGGGGCTGGCCGCCGGCCGGTATTCCGGGAACAGCCGCCCGGTCTTGTAGCGGACGCCGCAGGCGTTGCAGAGTGTCTTCGGCCCCGTCGGCCCGGCCCGCCACTGCGGCGTCTTCTGTAGCCCGCAGTGCGTGCATTTCCTCAACCCCGGCGAACCCGATTCCTCCTCCTCTGTCCCGTCCGCCGCGGTCGCCGCCGAGCTCTTTATTATGATCTTTAGCTTCTTCTTCGGAACAGGGGAGGACTCGGACGCGCCGAGGCTCTCATTTACGGAATGCGAAGGGGGAGAAGGGAGGTAGAAGGCGGCGGGGCGGCGGCGCTTGCTACGCGCGCGGGCTGGGAACGGCCGGCCGCAGGAGTGGGAAGCCGAAGTCAAAGAGTGAGACGGCGACGAAGAAGACGAGTCCCCGCTGGAATTGGCGGCCGGTTCGAGGACGGAGATCGGACTCAAGTCTCGGACGAAAGCATCGATCTTGGCGACGCCGTCGGCGGCGCTCGGGGGTTCAACGTCGGCCAGAAAGGAATCGCATTCGTCGAGCAACGCCGCCGTCAAGTAATCCAATTTCTCATCAAACTATAAAAGGTAATACCACAAATAGTACCTCAAAATGACACACAGAATGGAAGAACTAAGAAGCGTACTTGTTTTTGGTTACTAGAGCACTCAACTCCGCCGCCTCCGCCGCCTCCCGGAGAGGCGGCCGGAGGAGGAGGAGTTAGGGGATGGAGAAGGAAAGCCCCTGTTTCATTACAGGGCTTCTTCACCATTACCAACGCATTATCCTCCTCCTCCTCGTTGAGGAAATCGAGCAGGTCATCGATCTCGTAGAAGAAATCGCTCATCTGTTCCTCAGGAATCGTCGCCATGATCTGATCGATCAAAGCTGAGCAGAGGCGAAACGGGGGAGGGAATTAATAGCTGCTCGCAGTGGCAGGGACGAAGACCGAGGTTGAAAGATTCGGCGCCGCTGACGTGGCCGCGTTCCATTACTCCGGACGCGTATGCATTCAATTACCGAGGAACACATTTCACCTCCAAAAAGTAAATATCATTTTAAATTATTATTATTATTATTTTAAAAAATATAAAATTATTATTATTTTATCTCTATCCACTTTCCACTTGTATTATTATTTTTTTAAAAATAATATCATATTATGAAAAAAAGTAAAACGGTTGTCTCCGATATTTCTATCGATCCGTCTTGAAATAAATCAGGATTAATTTAATTAATTTAAATAATAATTAATATATGAAAAAAATATTAGCTTATCTAAATTTTAATTATTTGTTGGATAATTGAGTCAATTAATTCAAATTAAAAACTATCCGTATGAACTTTTTATCCTTTATATATATATATTTTTATAATTTAAATATCTCCGCTTCGCTGATTAAGTTTGGAAGCTGGACAGTCCTTGTTTCAGTTCGTTTATCAAATATATTCGAAAATATAATAGTAAAAGAAAAAAATAATATGATTAGCAAGATCGAATAATATCAAATTCAAAATGATCGATTTGATTTTATAAAAGTTTTCTATCGATTATAAAAATAAATTGAGAAATGTTAATGAAGATTTATCTAAATGATCAATATTTTTAGATATATTTTTCATTAAAAGATATTTTTTTTATAATATGTCGTAACTAAGATTTGAATCTTAAATTTTTTAATTATTCATTGGAGACCCGGGGGCAAAAATATAATAGTAATACATTGGTGAACGCTAGGGGTAGAAAAAAAATATCAAAATTTTGATATACCGTTCATATCGTATTAAAATATATCAAATTATATCGATTTAACGGTATATCAAAAATTTTAGTATTATATCGTATTGAAATTATCGATATCAGTATATCATTTATATCAAAAATTTTAATATACCATATTAATATTAAAATTTTATATTAAACCATATAAAATTTAATTATATCAAAAATTCAGTACAGAAAGTTTTAATATAATTTTTAGTATATCAAAAATTTAATAAGATATCGATATAATTTTTTATATATCAAATATTTTAATATAATATATAATATATAAAAAAATTGATAATTTCGATATACCCCGTATCGCAGTTGGTCCTGTCCTTTATTTGAATGCATCTCATGTGTAGTAATATTTTTCTTATACTTATATTTTTATTTTTTAAAAAAAT
>JBBUKS010000113.1:12906424-12938053 GCA_038050645.1 Hedychium gardnerianum | reverse complement strand
TGATCAGACATTTTTTTCGTTTTCAATATCATGTTAAATAATTTTGTAAGTCATTCAATACCTTGTTTCCCTAGGCATTTCCATACCTCTATCGGAATATCATCGGGTCCAACAGCTATTCCATTGTGCATCCCATTTAAAGTTTGTTCTACTTCTGAAGTTTGAATTCTATGATAAAAATTTAAATTTCTATACTCATTTGACCTACTTAAATTACCTAAATTAAGTTGGTTACCTAAACCTTCATTCAAAAGTTGATGAAAATACCTCTTCCATCACTCTTTTATTTCTCCATCGTTTACTAGTACCTTATTGCATACGATAAAAAAAATATATCCTCACAATGAACTAGGAGCTTATGATTATATGTTGCCTTTAATATAGAACCTAATAACATAAGAGGATTCATATAGACAATCTCACTTAATAGGATACGGCTTGATTGTTGTTGTCGTCGTATGATGTTGTCTTTAATCGTTAAAAAACCCTATAGATTGCTGAGACAAAAATATCTTCGAAAGGCATACCAGAAACAGTCGATGCATCCCTAAGCTTGGTGTAAGAAGTAAGCTTCCGTGCGGCATCTTGAACAGAAGAAACAACTTGCTTCGCATTTGTCACCAAATCAAACATTCCCTTCCAATCTTCCTTCCCTAGAACACTCATCCTGCAAGTTTTCAGGGAGAGAAAAATAAATGAGCATGTAAAAAACATCATAAAAAGATATACGAAACAGAATTTCGAGCGTCAAGTAAGATTCATGAAATACCCAATTGAAAAAATAAAACCGAAACTATAAAGTGACAAGAAAACCAGATCAACACAGGATGATCAACACATGCTTCCATTATTCAATTAGCTCACTGAAAGATGACATGAAACTTGCAAACAGGATGATCAACACATGCTTCCATTTAATAAGAAATGGAATGTCTAGAGGTTAGCTGGTTAACTTAAAATGGCTAGGCATGAAAACCAGATCACAAGAACTATTGTCGATAACATCCATTCTTGCTCAACCTGTATAAAGGCTTCGTTCTCCACACATTACTATATGTATATGTGTGTGTATTACCAACACAAAAGTTCAACTAGAGCATTTTTAGCTTAATGTTCAATTTCGTGCATTATTGTATAAAAAGGATGTCTAAACCAATACTAGAAATTTAGAACATGGTAGATCTATGAATAAAAGGGTTGAAGATGACGGTGGAGAAATTGCTTAAACCTATTGATTAATTTATACTACAAAAAAAAAAAAAAACAGACCTAAAATTGTCACCTTCACGAATGCACCATGGACTATAGCCATGGGCAAAAGCAAATAGAACTTATGGAATTATCGTAGATAAAAACAATGCATATATCCTACAAATGTGTCCAGCAATTGTCTCTTTTATTCAACGATCACAGCTGTGCAAGGTCTGCTGCTTCAACTTTGATGCATTTAGAATAATGTACCTTTTCAATGCTTACCAGTCAGTTTCCAAAATTTGATTTCGCAATTTTGCCAATGCAACGACACTTAATCTAGGAATCACATCATCCTGTAAAAAGGAGTCAGGGAAGTGAAAATTGAAAAAGACAATGCAACAAAATCAAACTACAAAACCCCAAAAAAAATTTAAAAAAATACAACACATAAATTTTGTTATCCAAATCTAACCTGTAAAACAACTGTAGTAACATAGCTGGCACAGCTTTCGGCTAGTTCTTTTGAAACACAAGGTGGAGTTGCAAATCCCACAGCAGATACAATGTCAGGATCAAAGCCCAACTTATCTACTGACTGTTTCCGCAAGATCACAGCAAATAAAGCAGCAGCTGCACCACCAAGGGAATGACCTACTAGCCTTAACTTGTAACCCTATGTGAGAAAAATCTTTCCACTGTGATAAGTGTAGTAAACCACATTGATAAAGCAATAAACAGAATCTTTCTATTTAGTTATTATTTGAAAGCTATATATAAGGTGTAACATTTTATTTGCAGAAATGATTAACTTGCCTTGTGTTTTTCCAGGCATTTTCTAATAGTTTTTAACTCATGATGAAGGAACCAACGAGCAGCTTCAGCTGTTCCAAAGTGTGTCGTGAAACCTTCAAATGACACTTCATTATTACTTGAAGTAATAATATCAGTAATGAGGTCATAGATATTATGTGTTCCACGTATCCCAAAGATAACTAGTTTATTGCGTCTATCGATCCCAATATAGTATCCTGGCCTTAGCAAGCTTGAATCTTTAATAAACTTCAAAATGTTCCTTTCTTGGAGCATGCTTATCCGTGAAAGAACAGTCGCATTGTCTTTATAGGCTCCCTTTGCTAGCTCAAGGTAATAGATAAGATCTTGGACCTGGAAAATGTTAGATTATGGAAGTTAGTAAAGATCAAAAATTTACTATAACTATTTCTTCAAAGAAAAATATAATGTTTTACATGTTCGGAACTCAATGTTTAAATATTTCATTTATATACTGGTGCTTATGGAGATCAATAATGGAATGATTCAAATTCTCAGTTAAAAAAGGTAATAGGTCAGTTGGAATATGAGAAATCAACAGCTTTAGGTCAATTCAACCATATGATCCACACAAAAATATAAATAACTGATGGCTCCTACATTTAGTATATATGGTATCAATCGAATTGGCAAAAAAGAACAATCAAAACTAAAATTTATGTTTATCACACAGAAATACATTAATGGCCAATATGTTACACAACAAATTAGTTTCAAACAACATAGATTACACAAGGCAGTAGATGCAAGAATCCCCACCAGGCAGTGTATATGAAGCCATATATTTCAATAATTCTGATTCAAATGCTTTCTAAAATATATATGGTAAAATGCTTTTGATGAGAGAATCAGAGAAGAAATTACGATAGCATCTGAGAAAATTTGAACACCCTCAAATTCCTCAGCCTTCTTAGTTGAAGCTTGACTGATATAAATAAGATATAAACCAACTGTTAAGTCACTAAAACTCCAATCCTGGATGCCAATTTTACTTTTCTGTAGACTCGTAAAAATTTCAGACAATGATCTACTGCTTGAGGGTGCATTATGCTTCTCATCGCTGCCTGCAAAATTTTGACAATCAAAGCAATCAAGCCATAGGTCAAATAGAAAGCTAAATAGTTCTCATTGTGGTCAATTGAAAGGTCTTGAGTTTGAATTTTATGACAATTTATCATAAAAGCTTGGGATATTAGGAAAAAAAAACCCAGAAATACTAATTTGAACTATGAACAAACAGCCTAAACCCAGCACATAAATTGAATTACATCGGAGTATATTTTCTACAACTATTGGAGCTAGCGGGATCTGAACATCTAACCTATTGCTATAATGATTGGATGAGCATTCATCCCAAAAGCTTAAACTAGTAAAGTGAGTAAAAGTCCTGACAGATACAACCACTACAACAACTACTACTACTACAAAAACAACTATTCAAGGTCATATCAAAACATAATGTGCATACTAATGGATATTCTATGATTTCTTCTTAAACAAGGATCATAAACATGCCTTTGAGTTTTGAGAAACAAAAGAAACAACTCTGACATGAATATTTCCGAAAGCAATCCCAATCACAATTCCAAACATTTGATGGAAACCAAAAAAGGAATCCCTTTAAAACATATACAAAAGATTGTACAGTTAGCTTTGAATATGCAAATATTGGGAATTCAATTGCAAATGATTTTGAAGAGATCCTTAAGTCTATTGAAAGTTATATAAGAGGCTGTTTTGTGGTGGAAAAAAGAACAATTTAAAGATTTTTCAAAAATTAAGTAGGGAAGATAACAAAATAACCAAATATCAATAACAATCACAGTTGTCTGGTTTGGAAATATCAGCGATATGATAGCATGAATACTACATGCATAATTGAAGCAAAGTAATCAAGCAACAAAATCACCTGCCAAAGATGCCCATTTGTACAACTGCATTGCTGGCTCAAGAGCTTTGGAAAGCCATGCAACTTCAAGTTTCTGCTTCCATCCAGCAAAATTGTCAGATTTATTGCTACAATTATCATAGACGTGAGGCTCATGCAATTTCTCATCCCTGATAACAGGTGAAGTTTCAACTTTGCTCAAATTAGAGCTGAACACTTTATCCTCTCTCTCCACTTTAGGGTGTTGTGAAAGGCATCGATTTATAACACCGGCTACATATTGTAGGTACGATTCTTCTTTTCTCATTGAACGGATGCCAGAATCTATAGAAAATCAATGGGAAGCAGACTGTAAGTTCCAGAAAAGGAAGATGCAAAATATAAACTTGGTACAACCAATATAGAATCCTAATCAAGATTGATCTACAGCATTAGACTGCCCTTACTCTCATTAGTTTTTCCAAAATGTGATTACCAAACAAAGACTACTCATTTCAAAGTATCATAAGTTCATGGAGTCCGTATTAAGTGAACATTAGAGTTTGTTAATTCACAGTACAATTTAGAACAAATCCATGAGTTTTTCTTTCTTGTTCAAAAAAGAAAGCTCATTTTCCTCATTAAGAGTATAATTTGAAGCATCCTTGACCTCATCAAAACCTAATACGAGCCTGGTCAAAATTTATCGGTCACTTGCGAGTTGAATACGTGATTTAATAATGAATGTAAGCCCTGCTCCCCACTTCACTCCCTGTAGCACAAATGATACAGGCGATCAATCGTATCGCGCATCAATTTCCCTCAAAAAGAAACTAAAAAGTGATTTTGAAAGGGAAGGATATCCCACAAGAACAACAAGCGCAATTCTTGATCTTAGGGTTCGAAAAATTGTAAATTTTAGAGGATGCAAGGAGAGAAGCGCGTACTGAGATGGAGGAGCAGCCGCTTCGCCATTTCCAGGTGTGACGCCGAGCACCGGGGATAGCGCATGTGGCGATACAACCGACTAGCAAGTGAGCGAGCGAGAGAGAGAGAGAAAGAGAGGGAGAGAGAGAGAGGCGGTGGCGGAGACAATTGTGTAGGCAAGAGATTTGGCAGCGAGATCCTTCTGCTGTTTATCGTGTTGTAGGAAATGGGAGAAAAGGGGATGATACGTCACAATTCATTTATAAATGTCTCTAGAACAATCATCATTAAAATAAGAGCTAACTATTAAATCAACCTTAAGAAATTTATAATCATTTTTCACATCTATTGAGAAAAATTATGATCAAAATATTAATGAACTCTCTGGAGTATTTATTTTCGCATGATATCTTTACTACAATATTTTTTAACACCCTAATTATTAATATTTTATTAGTTAGAATTTATTCAAATTAAAAATTAAAAGAATACCTTTAATTATTTATATAACACTCTTCTTAAAAAAAAATTAAAACATTTAATAAAAAAATCTTATATTGCACTTTAAAATAATTTTAATTAAAAGTATACTATTTTAAAATATTTTCATCAAAATAAAAGGGCGGCTTTTTGTCAAATCATCACGCCCCATTTTAATTTTCTATCACATATTTTATTATTCAATCGTATATAATTATTTAATTGTTTTTTATTTAAATTGATATATTATAATAATTATAAAATCGTAATTATTATATATATTACAATTATTATAAATTTATAATTATTATAATATAAAATTAGATGAGTCATAATAATTATGGAATGTTTTATAATTATTATAATGTAAATTTAATTTATCTATTATTTAAATTATAATTATTATAACGTACTAAATTAGAATTTAAATAAAAAATTTATGCCGAAGATAATAATATGAATAAGATTCGAGAGTCATTTAAGTATTAAGTATATAGTGGTAAAAGATGAAAAAATTATTTTTAATATTTTCATCATTTATCTTAAATTATGAGAACTAATTTATTAATTTAGATAATAATTAATATATAAAAAATAAAATAATAATTATTAATCAAGATTTAATTTTTAAAATTTATGATATAATATTTTATGTACTAATTATTCATTCCGTAAAAACGAGTCATTAAGTATACTTTGCCCAAATAAATTAATACAATTTTAATTAAAATTGCTCCCTTTTTAAATCACTATATATTCAAAATATATAGAGATTTTTGGATTATTTTATTAGTCACGTGCTTCGCAACTGGCGGCTCAAGTTAGATCAGTGTCTCGCGTTCTCTCTCGCGTGCGCCAAACCCTAAAACCACACTGACGCTTCTATTACTTGGCATTGAAAAGCCAACGCCTCGAAGCTTCTCCTACCTTGTCGAGACCGCCACCACCCTGATCTCTCTCGCGGACGCGATCGCAAGCGAAGTCGCGAGTTCGATCTCTACTTCAGCTGAATGGCGGCGGCTAACGCGATCTCGGTCGCTGCTTTCGTCACCTCCCCTCGCCAGGTCTGGCTACACTTTCCCCGTCTCGATCATATTCTTGTTAGATCATAGACGTCGGCAGCGAGCAGATTAACCTGCTCCTGAAGGATCTGGGATTTTCGTGTATTGCTTTGATTTTCACGGTGTTGGTTTTGTGATTGGGTTTGGTCTTGGGCGGTGCAGCGATGGAACATGAGGAAGAGGACGAGTGGCGGCGGCTACAGGCTGATGGTTGTTCGGGCGAAGGCAAAGGATATCGCTTTCGATCAGGAATCCAGGTCTTCCTTGCAGGCCGGTGTCGAGAAGCTCGCGGACGCCGTGGGAGTCACCTTGGGCCCCAGAGGTATGTCGGCTTCGTGTGGCTGTCATCCATTGAGAAACCAATGGATTGTTGGTTTTGCTACTTCTGCGAGATTGAGTATCCTTTTCGTGCTTTGATCATAACAATTAACTATTGTCATCTAAAGATTGAATATCACACATGCTTTTCTTTTACTCCTGGTCTACAATTTCTAATTAACTATTTGTTTTCCTGCAATTTTGTACCAAAAACAAAGGGAGGAATGTTGTTCTGGACGAGTTTGGGAATCCCAAAGTGGTTAATGATGGTGTTACAATTGCTCGGGCGATCGAGCTGGCTGATCCCATGGAGAATGCTGGTGCAGCTCTTATTAGAGAGGTAATAGAATTTCTTTGCCTTTTCATTCACTTGGAGAGAGATAAGTAGTAGTTTAAGTGAGAGGAATGAAAAGAACAAAATCATATCATCCTTTTATGTCTACTCAGTTGTGTTTATTCTGTTGGAACAGAAAGGAATGTTATGCTTATTGTTGCTCAAACTTTCTTTCCCTTCATTTTCACCTGATTTGGGTAGAGATAAAATCAAGAAATTGAGAAATACATATCAAGTGTCATAATCAAAATGCACTGATTTTCAATGGTTGTTACTTTGTGTGAAAGGTGGCTAGCAAGACCAATGACTCAGCTGGTGATGGCACAACAACTGCATCTGTTCTTGCTCGGGAGATAATTAAGTGGGGTTTGCTAAGTGTGACCTCTGGAGCGAATCCTGTTTCTATTAAGAAAGGAATTGACAAAACTGTGCAGAAGCTAGTTGAGGAGCTCGAGAAGAAGGCAAGGCCTGTGAAAGGACGTGCAGATATCAAAGGTATTGGCTATTTACTACAAAATTTGAAGTGTTCTTACCGGTATGTGTTTTTATGTTTTTCATATAATATATGGTTCAGCCAGCAAAGAAACATCAATGCAGTGGAACAAGTTTGTAAACTCACTCTCTAAAGCTTAGTTACTTTTTTCTTGGCAGCTGTTGCCTCTGTTTCAGCTGGCAATGATGAGTTTGTAGGTGATATGATTGCCGATGCTATCGATAAAGTTGGGCCTGATGGAGTTCTCTCTATCGAATCATCATCATCATTTGAAACAACAGTTGATGTCGAGGAAGGGATGGAGGTCTGTCATCTCAGACATATTTTATCCTCTTGTTTAATCTTTTGATGAATTCATTGTTGTTCAAGTGAGAATGTAACTTTTGCAGATAGACAGAGGTTATATTTCCCCACAATTCGTCACGAATCTTGAGAAGATGCTAGTGGAATTTGAAAATGCAAAGGTTCTTGTTACTGATCAGAAAATCTCGACTGTTAAGGAAATAATTCCATTGTTAGAGAAGGTAACACAGCTAAGAGCTCCTCTCCTCATCATCGCTGAGGATGTAACTGGTGAGGCTTTGGCCACACTTGTTGTAAACAAGTTGAGGGGTATTCTAAATGTTGCAGCTATTAAAGCACCTGGTTTTGGCGAGCGCAGAAAGGCTATCCTGCAGGACATGGCAATTTTGACAGGTAGGCTAATTTGTTTCTTTTAGAACTTAATGATTTAGGATGAGTTAGTCTATTTATTAGCACATATATGGTCTGGAAATCAAATAACCATGTAAACTTTAGCAAACTTTATCTTTTCCTCTACATGAAGATTCTTCTGTCAACTATTGGTGTAGGTGCTGAATTGCAGGCCAAAGATCTAGGTTTATTGATAGAAGATGTATCTGTTGAGCAGCTTGGCACAGCAAGAAAAGTAACTATTTCCCAAAACTCTACAACAATAATTTCAGATGCTGCTACCAAAGATGAGATTCAGGCCAGAATTGCTCAACTGAAGAGGGAGCTTTCTGAGTCAAATTCTGTTTATGATTCTGAGAAGCTAGCTGAAAGAATTGCAAAATTATCTGGTGGAGTGGCGGTTATAAAAGTAGGTGCTGCAACAGAGACCGAGCTCGAGGACCGCAAACTTAGGATAGAGGATGCTAAGAATGCCACTTTTGCAGCTATAGAGGAAGGTATTGTACCAGGAGGTGGTGCTACATATGTTCACCTGTCTACAATTGTTCCTGGCATCAAGGACAGTCTGGAAGATCATGATGAGCGCTTAGGTGCTGACATTATACAGAAGGTGAGATATTGAATATCCTAACAACAAAATTATAAATTTATTCTTCAAGAATGTGATTTGAATAGATTTAAGATGTACATCTTAAGAAAGGATGAATAATGAATCTACGTGTTGATAATAAGTATAAATACCTAATAGCTTAAGCATTGGTTTACTGGTCTCTCAATTACACTTAATATAATATGAAAGCAGAGATACTGTTTTCTAGTACTGTTGTAACTCATGATCAAGTCCCACTCATAGAATCAACCTGATCCAGTTCGCTCCTGCCAGTCCCTCATGAGAGGGACTAATTTTTGGTAACTTCGGAGATAAGTGCTCGCTCAATCAGACTTAACTATACTGTTGTGACATATGAACTCTAGTTTCTTAATGGAGTAATAATATAGCAGTTTGCCTTATAAATAAGAACAACTGTATTTTCTTCTTGAATCCACTCAATTGTAGTGATTATGTGGCCTTTAGTGCATTGACTACCATATTAATGTTAGCTTGTTAACTTATTTGATACATGGTGGTGGAAGATTGGCAGGTATTTGAACCGTCATTGTCTTCAGTTTTTAGCTGGTAGCTTTTGAGAACATTTTCTACATTCTATCTTTGTCAATTTGAAATGCATGCATGAAATGATTTCCTACCCTCTTAGATTGGCTAATTTCTCTCATATTTGCCAATGAATTGGTTGAACTCTAGTTTATTCATACAAGTTAACTAATACCATTTGCTCACGGAAACACAGTTGAAAGGAAAAAAAACATGTGAACTATCATAGTGTGTTTAATTTCCCATACTAGCAAGGAATAAATATGCTTATATTTATCATAAGTAATCTTGTGTGCCTATCAGTATCTTCCAGATATGGTTATGAAAATTGTTTAGTACTCATCCATATTCATTTTCCGATTCATTGAAGTTGTTTATATAAACACACAAGATCCATCTCCTATATTCTTCCATAATTAACAGTACTATGCTTGCCATGCTATCTACTGATGTTTGCCCCTGTAAATATCCTTATCATTTGAACATACCACCTAAATGTTGTTATCATGTTAGAGTTAGCAGCTTATTTGTAGGATAATTGCTAATAAGATATATTCTGCTTCTGAATGATCAGGCACTAGTGGCACCTGCAGCTCTGATTGCCCAAAATGCAGGAGTAGAAGGAGAAGTGGTGGTCGAGAAGATCCTTGATAGCAACTGGGAGATTGGCTACAATGCAATGGAAGACAGGTATGAAAATTTGCTTGAATCCGGGGTAATCGATCCCGCGAAAGTAACCAGGTGTGCACTCCAGAATGCTGCCTCGGTGGCCGGAATGGTTCTCACAACACAGGCGATTGTGGTGGAGAAGCCCAAAATGAAGTCTTCTGCAAAGTCACAAGGCAAAGGGCTCGCTGTCTGATCGCTCAAGCATTTCGACCTCGCTGTTGGTTTAGTTGAACAAGTCAGAGCACCTGTCTTTCTTCCTCATCAGTCTCCTCCTTCAGTTGTTGAGGATCATAAGTTTGTTATTCATGGCATAAGTTTCTTCAGTCTCCTTTAGTTATCGTGGATCATGAATTTGGTTAATACTTGCCAACTGTTATTGCTCTGGAAGTACAAGTTTGATCAGTCTCGTCTTGGTTATTATGAATCATAATTTTGATTAGCACTAGCCAACTGTTGCCTTGCGAGATAACACTGAGTTTGAAATTTGATTTAGTTTGATCCAAGTAAAACAGAGATATGGAAACATCCAATTGAAATTCCAAAAAGAAAAAACATCAATGACTTGTACTATTTAAGGCTTTGATCAACAGAGAGAATGAACTATTAAACTTGAATAATTACTGCAATTAAAGATAGTAAAGAATCAAATTCAGGCCTCCAACATACTGTGGAGATGAAATCGATGTGTACTTGCTTATTTCCTCCATCATCCTTTCATAAGCATGGACCTGTGGAGATCAAGAAGAAAGATCGCTGATTCATCAATGCATTTATGTTTGAGGATGCAAATAAGTCCAGAAACACTATCTATACTGAACTCGTAGAGAAGTACATCCGATTCCTAATATCATGCGTTCGAATTCTTGATTGTGAGAGTTGTAACTATATCCAACGAGTGACTCGGAGATCGACCCGAAACAGATCTGAAAGTTACTATTTGAAAAAATTTGCAGTTGAATTGGTGTGTGATTGCTCATGGAAACGCCTACAGCTCCACGAATGTAGCGAATTCGGAGAGTTGTAATACCAAAAGCGCAAAATCGAAGACATGTGAGTGATCTGATCTCACCTTGAGGCCTCGCATGATGGATGATGTCCGAGGTGCGATTCAAGAGGACCTTGAAAGGATACAGCTGGTCGGAGACCGTGGCCGTCCGTCCCCCTTCTACAACTCGCTGGCCACAGCCGACGGATCCGCCAGCGGCGCATTATCTCACCCAGACCTAATCGGCAGCGAACGCCCAAATAGGCGACGAGGGCTTCGAAAAGGGGGATCCGCGCCAGTGATCCAGGAAACCCAGATGGAGGATGGGGAGGCGGGGGTCGTCGGTGGGGATGCGCCTCCTGTTCTCCGGATGCTCCGACGAGAGGGAGGCGGCGGCAATGAGGAGGAGGAGGACTGGAGGAGGATCAGAAAGAGGACGTTATATAGCGGTTGTAGGGTACAAGCAATGTGAGCGATGATTGGTGAATTACTTGCTTGCTTACAGTAAGGCTTGGAGGGGATCATCAACGAAAGGGAATATACTGAGAATATACCGAAATTACCAATAAGAGCTATCATCCCTGTTCATCAGATGTCAGTAAAATCTCATGCTAAATTCAGAAATGAACACTAAATCACAGTTCCAGAAACCTTAGAGATTATAACTAAAGTTCATGATTTATTCAGCAGCAGTTGAATTCACACAATTTCGAAGTTCAGAATGTCCAAAGGTTCCAACACAAATTGCCAAAGCTATCATCATCCAGCATGCATGATAAATTTAAATTACTCATAACAGAGACCTGTTTAAGGCAGCCCTTGTCGTCGCCGGAGGCCTCACCGGGCTAGTTCTATTAGTTGTAGCTGCTGCCCTCGCCTTCATCAGCGGCCGGTCCCTTCCTTTTATTTTCTCCACAGCCTGGACCTGCAGCATTTGGAGAAGAAGATGAAGGTGGAGGCTCTGAGTTCTTTTGGTTCGCCTTCAATGCATCGGCGAGCCAATGTGGAAGAGTGCTCTTCGGAGGTCCTGTTGAAGTTTGATGCATCTGGATTCGGCCATGGGATGAGTTCAGCTGTCGGCTGTTCGGGCAGGCAGTTCTCACTAAAGCTCGGCCGAATGGAGGAGCTAGAGGAGGTTTAACAGAAATTGGATGGGGGCTCATTATGCCTGTTAGATTCAGAAAAAATAAAATAAAAAATTGCAGTGTTGAAATTCTATGTTTGTCGACAAAAGCAAAGTGTTCTTTTGGATCGAAAAGCATTACCGTTGAGAATCTTTGTCAATTCTTTCTCCCATTGCTTGTTGAAATCCTCAGCCACCCTGAACCTCTTGAAGGAAAGGTTTGGATCAGCTAACAGAGTGTTCCAGTTTTGTTGGCCGTGCCTTCTCACGCCGACCCAAAGACAGTCCAGTTCTTCTTCCAGCCACTCAGTTGGGTCTCTCTGATAGTTTTCAGGCGAGTTTTCGAGCAAGGATCGCGACGAGGATGAGCCTTCTCCGAAGCAGTGCTGCAGAGCTTTTCTTTCTACATAGCCTTTGTTCTCAAAATCTGAACATGATAGCAGTTGTTGTTGTTGGTACTGCAATTCATGGTGAGAAGCTTCAATGGGCTCTGGAAATCCTTGAGAGACGTTCGATGCCTGTTCATGCTGTTCTACTTCATAAGTGACACCAAAAAGTTTCACTTTCACCTTTCCTTTTCCTTTCGGAACCGGCATGAAGCATCCTTGAGATGCATCCTGGATTAAGGAAGCAAATTATCGTATAAGAATGCGAAAAATGATATATTCATTTCATATGCTAGAGTTCACCTGATTGATTTGGCTTTGGGCAATTGAATCAGCTGGAAGCAAAGACAAATTCAGTCCAGTTGTCTCCGTATAATCGATAGGAAGTTTTCCTTTGTTAGACCGTGAAGGTCCATCTATTGCATTATTGGAAATGTTCTTCTTCTCCAATTCAGTGTTCTTAGTTTCACTATCTTCGTCGGGCGGATAATTTGGAGTTGCATCCTTTGGTTCCACTATGATTTCAATGTTGACACCATATGGATGTTCATCTGAATGTCTTTCAGTTGCAGATGTAGGCGAAACAAGTTCAAGAGAAAGGTTCAAATTACTTTTATCCTCACATAATGCGCCTCCTGATTGATCTCCAACCGAAGTTTTAGGAACCTATAAAGAACCTTTAATCAGGAATATATATATACATGTTCTTCGATACTTTAGAACTAGATGAATTAGCACAAGCCAGAACCAAACATCATGTCCTTGTTTCAAGATCATATTGATAAATACCTGTCACTGAGTAAACACAAGTAGTAATATGCATGAACAAGTAGGCAAGAAACAGAAATCATCAATACATCTAGAGAACTAAGTATAGAACACATCATACTCATAATCACTTAGGCATGATGCAATATGTAGAACCTAGAATTTAGCATTCGATAAAGTCGAAGATGCTAGAACCAAAATTTATGTAAAAGAGAAAAACCATGGAGTATAAATTGTTGAAGAACCTTAGTTGAACAAATACCTCAAATTATAACATCAAATAGTACCATAGAACATGCTATATAACAAATTGTTGAAATCTATATCAGATTTTGACATCGAAAACCTTACAAGATAAATCCATCTGATGCATGTGTAGTTAACTCGATAGCTATTGCACCTCATTGGAATGTTATCAGGTAACAACAAGTAATAATTTGATTGACTAAATAGGAAAAAAAGACATCAACAAGTCTAAAAAGGCAAACTCATGATATCTAAAATCAACACTTATTATCATCCTTTGCTTAGGGCCAAAAAAATATAGTAGATTCATCTAGGCCTCTTTGATAAGGGAGAGCACAACTTCAATTAAGTTAACTTCATCCTGTTATAGTATAATCATCCCTATTAGCAAATCCATCGACTAGTAGACTTCTGACATAGCTATGTTTTTATCATTCAACAAATCATTTTCTCATCATCTAACCAAACCTATGACTAGATCCACTTCATTACCATTTCCTATTATAAGGCTAACCACTAGTTTGATAACTATAAACCACTGGCCAAAATGCTCGAATAAAAGTTAATGACAGTATAATCAGCATTCTAAACATTTTCAAAATAAAAAATATAAGGATTATAAACACCTTTGAATATTGCATTACTCATCAACTAATCAAGTGACAACTACTATCAGTAAATCAAATTGACTAACATCTTTCATGCATAACATACAAGATTTACAAACAAAAGAGATGACTACTAGAAACCGATCATCTTTAGTAGGCCGAATATATCAACTATGTGTGGTGTATCAATTAGTGTTTCAGAATGTACAACATCTAAGTTTGCTTAGAAAAAGACCTAACAATATTAAGAAACTTAACAATTTATACCATAGCAAATACATAAATAAAATCATGAAACTTCAGTTCCATTTATCTTCTAGCAATTAGCTACAAAATAGTATAAACCTCGTACAATGTAGTAAGGTTATGTAGGGTCTTAAATTGGTCTAGACAAATAGTTTGAGTCATACAATAGTGTACAAATAGTATCTCTTGAAATGTTATTGCCATTTTCCTATGTTTCTATCATTTTATGGTTTAATTTTCTATGTTACCATGTATCATTTAATCGCTGAGATTGTATTTAGTCTTTCCGTATGTTCCTCGAAAGTAAAGTATCTCACTATTACTTTACAAAGATATATAAACTAACTCATACCAAACTAGTTATACCACTTCAACTCCAAAGAAAACATCAATGGATGCTTTTCTTTTTCACACTTTAATGTATCATTATTTAACTTGAATCCTTTAAAATGTCTAGATTATCATATTTGGCGGTTCTTCTTTCTTTCCTTAATAAAGAAGAGAGTTTAAAAGCTTATGTTTAGTCTCCACTAAAACTTCCTTTAATAGGTTGCTAAGGGTTGTTTAAAATTTTGAGCCGCACCAATTAGTGCAGGTGAAATTTACCATTTTGTCAGTCAATTAACATACGAAATTCATCAATACAAACAATACTAGAGGCAATCAATTCACTAGGTTTCCTTTAGTATGTCTTGCAAGCTAAGGTTCCATTGAAGGACCTACAAGATGGAGGTCATCGAGGATACATTTTTGTAAGCTAAGATTTCATCAATGGCTTCCTCAATAACTCCGTGAGCTGCAGGCCGTCGAGTTCCTCCCCATTTCTTCTTCTTCCCTCCTCAATTCCTCCTAATTGACAACACCATGAGCACCACCGTGATACTTTATTAGTGCTATCAAGTTTGTCGCATCCTTAACACAAGATGAGATTTCAAATGTTGTTGTTAAGAGTTTCCTTTTGTACATAACTTCTATCTTCTTCCCTCCTCAATTCCTCCTAATTGACAACACCATGCGCACCACCGTGATACATCATTAGTGCTATCAAGTTTGTCGCATCCTCAACACAAGATGAGATTTCAAATGTTGTTGTTAAGAGTTTCCTTTTGTACATAACTTCTATCTTTCACTCATCAACATACTACTAGTGTAGTGGCTAAGGCACTTTCTAGTTTGGCAATGACTACATATTTGATCCTAAAAAATTCGACTCCCTGGGTACAGGTTTGTATGTGTGCGCGCGCACGCGTGCGCGCTATAGTATAATAAGTATCCAAAAATAACAAAGTGATAGTGAGTTTATGGTACAAATAGTTAAATCCTACAATGAAGTTAAGAAGGTCCCTATTCATGACTACAATGAAGTTAATGAGGGGTTTTCTTATGAGCCTTGCAATTGTTACTAAACTAGTAGGTGGAAGAGTCATGTCTCCTATTTAGGTATAAAATGTGTGGGTATGCGTTATGATTAGAGTCCATCGTACTTATCGGATGTTATTCATGGAAAGACATGTTCTAAATAGCGAAAATGTGCATTGCGTGGATTATAACTACTACCAATGCACAATAAAAAGAATACAATGATTTACAACATTTCTAATGATCATAGTTATGTATCGTTTTTGCATCAAGAAGTGGTAGGAGATCCCTATCTTCTTATGTCCTTCACAAACAAATGTCCACTCATCATCTATGGATCGATCTTAGTTCATAAAAATCTCGAGAGGGCCCTTTAAGATGATGTTTCCTTTCATAATCAAAGTAGTCTTTTTTTTCGTCAACGTTAACCACCAAGTCTCGTACATTATAAAGTTGAGTTATCTGAATGTTTTTATTAAGGATTATCATCAATATTTTCAAAATTGTTTTCCAATATGAAGCCAAGAGGTCTTGCTGGATGCCCGTTGTATATGTTTCACCATGATGAATCTCTGAATCCACGAGTGTGATACACGATGTTTAGACAACCATGAGAAGTTGAGAGGCTAAAGAAATATCTTCTAGCCTTAATGGTAATATCTTCTTGTTGTCATTTTTGATGTATTAGGTTTAATTTAAAGCCTTAATGGGTTAGGTTTACTTGTAATGAGTTGGACTTGATTTTGAATGATTATTTAAGAATCATTTAAAGTAAATTCTTATTGAATCTATCTAATCAAATCCGAATGTCACAATTCTTCTAAATAGTGATTCATATGTATGATATGCATTTGTTTACATCTAAAAGATATCATCTCATATCATACAATATGAATCATGAAGTATACTATTATAACAAGCATGATTTGGATAATTAGTTGGCTTGCTTAATGCCTTGGTGAAGGATCCACCATAACAAGTGGTGGATTAGCTATAATCATAGCTCGTTCCCTCTTGGTATTTACTCATGGCACCAAAAAGGCAAAAGTTTGAGCCTGCCTTATTTAGTAGAGTGTCAAAACTAATAATTTATAGCAGTATCTCAGATGAGACTTCATTACAACATCATAGTATCTCGTAAACTTGGGCAAGATTGGGCCTCACCCTTCAAGATGGCATGGATGTTGGATCACCCTTTGGATAGACATTAGGAGGCGAGTTAAAGCTGAACCAGTTATAGCAATATGAAGTAAGCTCGCCACTGAAATGGCCATTCCTCCGAGGGTGAATTGGAGCTTTGTCTATCTTGACAAACATGCTCTGATAACTTCGAGGACCATAACTAGTGGTGGGTTTGGAATAGCCATTCCTCCGAGGACCAATGCTCTGATAACTTTGAGTGGTAGATTAGTTAACAATCCAAACTTATATTATCTACCCTCTATAGTTCAAGATGAGCATATGAAACTCATAATTTTTTAGTCCTTGAGTGCCATCCCAACTCATGGGAATGCATATCTTCTTTGTATTGCTCCAATTTTATCGGTTATCTTTGAATACCTGATACTTCCATAGTGATTTTTCACTCGTAATCTTTCCTAACTACTCTAACAATCTCTTCATTTATAACTTTTGCTCATTGTTTGTCAGAGTTGTTTCGAGTGTTTTAAATGTACTCGAATGAGTTGCTCTCAAATGCCACTCACAAACAGATGTCAATGGCTTGAAAAAGTGCAATCAACTTAATATACATAGGAGTGGAGCATATTCATCATGATGTTTCGGTTGACACGGTCGAAACATCTTGTTTCATTAGCTAACCGAAATTGGCACATGACCATAACAAATGATTCAACACAAATATATTTCAAGTGCTCATCTTCAGCCTTCCTCTCGATGTTCATCTTCCTTCCTCTTTGTTTGGTGCTCATCTCATCTAGCAGAGGATTGATATCTGACCCATAGAACACAAGATCTTCGACCTTAGTCAACAAAGTTTAGTTCTCTATTACAACAAAGTTGTTACTACCACCTATAAATATCTTTACCTCATTAAAAGGGATTGATGAATCAATTAGTAAATAGACTTACCAAGAAAAGATCCTAGTAGAATCCTTAGATTTCTATTTTCCAATATTAGCAAATTTTTACTACTAATAACTCTTTACTTATAATGTACAACAAAGAATGCATGAACAGGCTAGTAAATGCAGTTAACAAACATATATAAGGCAAGGTAGAAGAAGCTGATGAAAAATTATATAATCAGTCCATTCGCTACCAATGGAATGATACATTTAAACGCGGAGTTTGCACGAATGTCTGAGAGAGGTAGGAGGAAGGAAAAAAGTTGCCCTGAATGCATTGAGGAACTATGAAAGTTGCCATCGTTCAACCGCATGGATGCATTGAGGAACTATGAAGAGCAAAAATATCAGATCGAGTGTTTTTTTGGTTTAAAGGTGTTCAGAATTGCTCAAAGCAATGACTGATTGCAAAGAAGCATCGATGATCGTATAATGAGTTGACAGAGTTCATGAACTATAAGAGCTGATAGCCTAGTTGGAACCAGAGACTTGATCGAGGCAGTTAGAAACTAAAACCAAATTGCAACACCAAATCTAATAGGTGATGGGAAAGCTTGGCTAATGAAATTATGAAATTGTTTTAAATAAAAGACCGAGTAGGTATGCCCTTTTATCGAAACTTAACTACAGATATTGCGATTGATACTAGTAGAAATTGTGTTGATCCAAACAAATGGTGCAAGAGCAACCTCAACTCCAACATTTCTTTCATCATAATAAGAAATAATATCTTATCGGTATGCATATATGTATATTCTACAACTCCAAACTCCAAACTCCAAATATAGCTAGTCAATGTTCTAAATCTGTGTTCTATTCCAGAATTAAGAGATCACAGATAAATGCACCAAAATAGTACTAAACAAACAGCTAGTCAGGAAGTTGAATAAACATTATTTGTTATAAGTCAAGAAAGTTTTAGTTTTCTCACCAAGTTGTCTTTGTTCCTCGTCGTATCATCAATCTTTTCATCTTCTTTATCAGTGCAATTCACAGTAGTTGCCGATGCGGCTTCCGCATGAACCTCGAAAGATGAATCATTATCATCACTGGTATCTTTAACAGAATTTGATCTATTCTCTGAACGCTTTCTCTTGTGCGTTTTTTCCTCTCTGTCGCTCATCCTTCTGATCAAACAATGAAAAAAAGAACAAACTTGAAACTGTCTCTCGATCTCTATCAATCATTAGGCACAACCATGGATAAACATCCATGAAGGTAAAGAAAATAAATTTTAAAAAAAAAACATAACTGATTCAAGAAAATATCAAAATATAACGATCAACAAGAACCATTAACAAAGGGTAATCGAATCTAGTGCTTCAACTTACACACTAAGTGGACTGCTCTACTAAAATACCAATTTTAGACTTCCCATTTCCGATCAGTGATATCAAATAGATCTAAAAACGAGCTGCGGAGTAAGAATCAGGAGCAAACCAATTGAGAGAAGAAAGATCGATCTTTGTGATCAGCAGCTCGATCGAAACAATATGGAAGATTAAATAAACAAGAGGAGATTAAGATCAGCAAGGACGTTACGAGGCGCCGGCGGCGGCGGATTCCGACGGCGAGGCGCTCGATGAAGTCGACGACGACGACGACGACGGCAACGAGAGAGAAAGTGAGCAAAGCGCTCTCACCATTTGTTCTTCTCTCCTTTTATGGGGAGAGGACGACCAAATGACCTAAATGCCCCCATACGTTTCGTTATGTTACTGCTTGGCACGAGGGGTTTTAAGTCAATTTAGCTAAACGCCGTTTCAACAGTAATATCAAGTAGCAGGGATTCCGTGCGCTAACTCGAACACAGCACAGGTTTATCGCGTCACGCTAAACACCTGAGCACTGCATGGACGGTGGGGCCCAGTTGGATTATACGGGGAGAGGTCATGTTGCCTGTCCTGGAGCGTATTAAAAGATTTTTTTTTTAATTGAAATTTTGGTTCAATGTACTGCAATTAAAATTAAAATTAAATTAATTTTAAATTTAGTTCTTCCCCCTTTTATTTTGGGTACCTTAATTTCGAATCACAAAGGGGAAGGTACTTTAAAAAAAAATTGTTTCGGTCATACTATTGAAGAATTTAATTCACAAAATATGAACTTTTTCTTTTTAATTACTCGTCATTAAAAATAGTGTTTATTACTGTTTTTTTTTTTCAATTTTAATGCATTATTTAACAACGCAAAGTTTCATTTTTAGTCCTATTTTTAATAAAAAAGCACTTCTCAAAATTAAAGACTTTATTTGGGTTCATAAAATCTTTTTATTTGTATTTTTAAGAAAATAATAAAATTTAAAAGATAATAAAAATAAAACTGATATTATTAACTTGTTGACACTTTTTTTTATCTTTAATAAAAATCAAAAAGGAAATTATTATAAAAAATAGTGACTATTTACATTACTCTATTTAAAATGATGGTATATCATCATTAATAATTTACAATATATTCATTTAAATGGAGTTTTTAGTTCCAGGAAAACAAGTAAAATCGCAATATAAGAAATAATTTTTTTTCTTCATATATCTTGAATATATATTTTATATTAGGGAAAAAAAGAAAAAGAATTATTCATTTCATTTTTTTTGTAAATCCAAAAAAAAGAAAATCCAATGATTACCTAATTTACTTTTTTCTCTGTAATATATATAAAATTCGCATGCATTTCTACTGTCCACTAAATTTTATAAAGGTATTTTGTAATTAGTTTTGTTTTATAATCCCGATTTTCGATTCTCAAGATTTGATTAATTTTGAAGGCTACTCACTCCCCCTCAATTTATTCTCGTAGTTGACTCCATCGAAATTTTTTATCCGTCTTGAAGGTAAATTCTAGAAGTGTAGTCGTAAGGCATTGGCAATTGACTTTTATGATCTTTGTCGTCCCTTCAAGATTATCCGATATTAAATCAGTATTTTATTCATGAAAATAAACTCCTAGATTTTTGTCCGACCTAAATTTTTCATTAAATTCAACATCAACGCATGTCCCAATAAAAGATTGAATCGCGACACTGAAGATTCATATTACACCTTAACCACTTCATCAAACAAGGATAATTAGTCAACCTTAAGCTGAAGTAAAAAATATGATTTCGCTCATCTTAAGTGTCCTTTATTGTTAATCTTATAATGAGATGAAGGAAAATAAATCACATGTATTGACCTTCTCTAGTGAGAGAGTATTTAATTTTCAAAAGAATGAATTCGTGAAAATTAATATTTACCCAATGAAATAATTCTGAATCAATCCATCTTTAGAAAAATATGGAATCATCACATTAGTAATCCCCTACAACCCGACGATAAAATCCTGAGATAAATCTCTATCCAATCTGAAACTTAATGTGGCCCTATGTCTGTCTCATATTTTTTAGAGAGAGGTGAATTAGAAATTATATAAGCGAGATCATCCCTTTCATGAATTGAACCTCAGACTTTTACAATCCGCTCTCGGGTTCAGAAAAAATAATAATAATAATAATTAAATCAGATAACATCGGATCTGAAGTAATCTATCTGATTTCATATAAAAAATTCATTAATCATCAAAATAAATCAGGAAATACTAATAAAAATCTATCTAAATAATCAGTATTTTTAAATCCATTTTTTATTTTAAAAAAATTGAAATTAAAATTTTAAATTTCTTAATTATTTATTAAAAAATTTAATCATTGCACCACGAGACTCATGACTGTTACTTCACCTTCGGAAATTTAATTACAAGTTGACATTAAAAATTAAATATATTATTATTATTATTTTATTTTCATAGAAGGTATAGTTTCTACCATTTTCTTTTCACAGTTTAAGCATTAATTATTCGTTTACATTCCTCAGAAATTAGCACAATATTGTCCAAACATGATAAACACTACGAAAGTTGTGTTAGTGACCGATTTCAGGATTTCGATGATTTGTCAAGGGCAGTGATCGAATAATTTGATCAAGATTAATCGTGTTGACTTTAAAATTTAAATAAATTAAAATTGATTAGATGTTTGAGAATAAAAAATTCTAATAGGATCGGATATTTGACGGTTAGAAGAAAATTTTAAGAAAATAATTTTTAGGTGATGAAAAAATGTAGAAGAGTGAACTACAAGTAAAATTATTTTTTTTTTAAGAAAGTAAACTTTAAATAGTAAAAAATCTTAAAAGAATAAATTTTAAAAAAGAAAAAATCTAGGAGAATGAATCTTAGGTAGTACAAGTCTCAACGAAACTAAGTAGTGAAAGTCATGATTGAGAAATCAAGTAGTTAAAATTCTAACAGGACTAAACAGTGGAAGATTTAGTTAGAAACTAGATAATAAAATCTTAACGAGACTAGGCGATAGAAAACCTAGTTGGATACTAAACAAATCTAGTTAGGAACTAGACAAACTTAGTTGAGAACTGGGTTAAATCTAAAAAGGTCAGTTGTGAACTGAATACTTGACGATAAAAGTCTCGATAGGTCAGCTAAAAATTGAACACTTGATAAAAGAGATCTAATAGGTTAGGTAGACCGAGTATTAGATTTTGTTCGTTGTTTACGTGTTTGTCTCGTAGGAAACGGGCTTGGACGAAGACATGGAACATTAAAGACTATTTAGAAGTTGGACCAATTTTGATGGACCAAACTATTCCAGGCAACCTGAACGCTCCAAGTGACCGGAAGAGCTTCTAAGCGTCCGAAAAAAAGTTGATCAGATTCGATGAATACAATCCACATATGAGTGTTGACCAAATTCTAGACGATGAAAGAGTATTCCGAACAATCGAAAGGCCAAAACTTAGCCTGAAAAAGATTGAGTTGCAATTGAATCAGCGAAAGTCTAGTAGATCGGAGGAGCGTCCAGTCGATTAGAAGAGTGTCACTTGAGTTCTATAAAAGAAAAGTCGAGATCGCCTCTTTTAACATCAACTACAATCATCTTCTCTTATTCTCGTGTTCTAAAAATACTCAAACTCTGCTTATGTGATCCATGAAGCACCAAGAAAAATATCACGATATTTAAAGCTTCTGATCCGATCCTACAAGTCTTTTTTTATATGTTTGTTTTTATATCATCTATTTTCTTTCATAATTGTGTCTTACAAATCCGTAAAAAATTTCTCCTAAGTTTTTGAAAAAAAAAAAAATATGCTCACGGTGATAAAAGACGAAATATTCATCTCCAACGTCTCCATCAATCCGTCCTAACACGAAAGAGATAAATTACGATAATTACTAACCTGAATAATAACTAATACATACAAAAAAAAAAATCTGATTATTAGTCCAGCTCACGATTGAGACATGATTGGAGCAAGACCTGGGCGATTACCGAACAACAATAAACTTGGTGTTTCTTTGTCATGTTTTATTTATTCTTGATTCAGCTATGCTAATAATCTCTGATAGAAAAGACGAGAAAAATAATATACGTTATTCACTCACCCCTCTGGCATCAAATCAGATCCTACAAGTTGATCATCTCAATGATTTAATTTTCGTTTATATCTTATTTGATATATACAAACATGATACTTATGGTTGCATTTTAAATTCTCTAATACCCATGAGGATCATATTCTTCTATTGTTGCTACTCCCAAGTTAACAATCTCGATACTTGGCTCTGGGAGCATCATATTCTTCTTCGGTTGTCTACTTTTATTCTTTTCGGTGAGGAGGATGTTGTTTCAGCAATCTCGGTATTCGATCGTATCTGTATCAACATTCGAATTAGAACGAGCTTTATATCGGCAAAGAGGGATGAAACATGGTAGAATATTAAACCTTATCAAGCTTCTCTCTGACCAGTCTGACTGTCCGGTTCATAGATGGCGCGGCAAAATATTCCTGCAATGAATCAAAGATACATGAATGCTGATTTTGATATGTGCATAATTGATTATTGCTGGACAGAAGAACACGGTTTAAATGATGATGACGATGATTGACAACATAGTATGACTATTGGAAAGTGTCGAAAATCTAAATAGTATCAATAGATGATTTCTTCTCAGATACCTTGTTAGAGGAGACATGGCTGGGAGGAGCCTCTCCAAGATGACAATTCCACCCTTCTTTAGCATACTCACTGTAGAGAAGAGAACATAGAGCATCATATAAGTCGTCTACAATAAGTAAAATACGGGAAATAAAAATCTATCCTTGACAATTTATTCCTGGTAGTTCGACAAATCCAGAAACTAAACTGAGTGTTCGGGGCCACATCCCAGTTTTATCATTGCCTTTGAAACACTAATTTGCTACTGCAAACTTATAAACATACCTCTGCCTTGCTTGCAACTCTGACTTATTTGATGCTGGATCAAGCCAATGATGGTTGGAAGTTCCAATACTGCTAGGGTTGTTTAGTACTTGAGACTTTGATCCACCATTTCTTCCAGCTACAGCTAACAAAGCATAGAAGGAAATTTCCTTGTGAAACGAGTCCAATGAAACCAAAATGAAAAAATGTATTGTCTCTTAATCGCAAGAAGATTCTTGAAACAGAAACTCACATCCTATTCGGCAAAGGACTTCCTTCCTCCTGCCCTCCAGTTTCTCCATAACTTCCAAAAGAGACTCATACTGAGGTGCATATGACACCTGCAAAGGGTTACCTAGAAAGATGGAGTCATCCAGTTTCCGCTTTGCGAACCTGAAGCCATGAGATCTAATTAGAGAAGCCATGTGACAACTAAACCACAACCAAACGTAGGAAAGTCAGACATTAAAGCTAATTTTGTTCATTACCTCGCATTGTTAACCTGTGAGAATTTTATCCAATAAACATCAGTGAAAGCTTCACAATCTTCTGCATCCATGGGTTTGCACCTGAAAGACAACAATAATTCAGCTAAAATGCAAAAGAGCAGAGCAGCACATCAGTACCTACAACAGATATTACAAATTACTTCTTATTTCTAACAACATAACATCTTCATCTTTAATCCCTATTAGAATCTCAAAAGCACTATATTTACTATAATTTAGCTTAAGGAATGAAAGAATAGACCCTTAACAGTAGAGATTAATTAACATTCTATACTATAGCATGGAAAAAAAAACAAAGTTAAAGAAAAATCCCTCAGGATAAACAAAGTAGCTCAAATTTTATAAAAATGTTAAAAACATGTTTTTTATGCTAGAAGTTACTCCTACAGTTAGCTCCCAGTCATCATCTCTATAGAATCAACATGAAATGAATAACGATTCAAAAGGTAAATCAGGGCAATGACCTGGTACACAGAATCAAGATTGAGGCACATAACCATTCAAAAAATGGGTAAGATCAGGAAACTGACTTACTCATCTATCTCCCCAAACGTGCCGAACAACTTGGACAGCTCGTCGCCACATCCTAATGCCGGCACGTTCCTCACAATCAGATATCTGCGACATTCAAAGAGGAACAAACAAAGTCGAATTTTTAGACGACGCAATATTAAAACTAACACAAAGAAAGAAGAAGGTAGGGTTTGAAAGAACTGTTTGGTTTGAGATTGGAGGAGTAAGGAAACATGTTTCCGCACCTCGATTCGTCGCAGACGGTATACACGCGGACAGCAGGGGGATCGTCCCGATGGCGAGGCATCGCTGGCGCTTTGTCCCGTATTCTAGAGAATAAATGAGAGCTCAAGGAAGGATCGAGCGCCCAAGTATCGACGGCGACGGCGACGGCGATCGGAGTCAGGCGAAAGGACTTGGGAGAAAAGGAAGGGATTGGGGATTTTGAAACATCTCCGGCAGGTTTGCCGATGTGATATAAATAAATAGAGTGAACCGGGTCCGGTTTATTTTTCCGGCCTAGTTTAGTCGACGGAATCGTGGGCAGTTTCGGAAATCAAGGCCGATTCAATGGTTCAATTCGGGTCTAGTAAAAAAAAACTAAAATTTTAGTTTTACCCCACAACTTTACCTAAATCTAATTTGACCCCTCATAATTTTTAGATTCTTATCACTTCATTCATAACTTTTAACATTTTTTTCATAAATCATTAAATTATTTTTTTATTGGATAAGAAAGTAATGTGATATATTTCTTTTATTATTATTTTATTAGATGGATTAATGAATAAATAATATTAGTAATGAGAAGGTGAAATGATATTAGTCTAAAATTTCAGCTATATTTTAATGATTTTAAAAGAACATAGATATTTGTTTAAGAAGATTTAACTCATCCAATTTTCTTAATATTAACTAATCTCTAGATTTGTTTTCAATGACCTTGTGTAATAATTGAATTAAAAGAATAAAGAAAATTAAACATTGGAAGAAAAACTTAAGCCTAGATAATTTGTCTATCAATGAGACATTTACTTATTTTATTTACATTTGGGTGAGGATGTCTAATGAGCAAATTTAAACAAAATGAAAGAAACTTTGAAAGCTAACAAACCAAAATGCTAGTTTTTGAATTGAATTACAGTTTAATTCAACATAAATGTTTCATTTTACAATAACATATATATCAGATGTTGGATTTATATTCATTTAGCCGATCTCAAATAGTCACAAATAATGCATCTTTAGCGATGATGACCAAGCCAACGAAAAGCTGCTATTCATCTTTTAATGTACAAACATCATGGGGCATCAACAAGAGCTAACACTAACAAATTTTAGCCCAAGAAAAGAGAGCAAAGTTCAATAAAACCATTTAGGTCTCAACTCTTCTTCCTTCTCTGTCAAGTCTTGATACTGGTACCACTCTTCGCCTGCTTTACCGACAGGCATTGGGGGTCGTAGAAAGACCTCAACTGGCTTTGGCACATGCACAGCTAAATGCAGTTCCCCTGCCTGCTTTGAATCTGTCTCGTGAGGAGTATCTGTGCTGCCGATTGGTTCAACTGCTATCCATCCCAAACCTGATATGGCAATGTCGCAGGCAGGCCTGACCAAGGAGAAGGTTATGGATTTACTCAGCAACTTAGATTTATCATGCCTGGTTTCATTAATATCACAATTCAAGGTAGGTACAAATGTCTAAAGCAATGCATTCAGAGTTTCTGCTAATCCCAGGAGCCAACTAATGTAGTACCTCTGAATAAATGCTTTGACAAAGCAATGGAGAAAAAGTAATTCAAAGGGAAAGAAAATGATAAAGTATTTGTTCGAATAATCTTGTGTAGAAACATCTCGAATGGCAAAAGGAATGCATTTTTTTGGATTTAAATGTTATTGCTCATGCTTTAATTGGATCGTTCATGCTGTAAATATTCTTGCTGTCAACAAACCAACTGCTAAAACTGATCAAAATGCATTCCAAATTTGAAGCTATAAAATGGCTTCCAGCATTCTGATAAAATCATTAGTATTCCCTCTGTCCTCTTCTCTGTCATAGGTCAAGGTTAATAATAGGGAAAAATCGATCACCAATACATTTTTCATTGCACACGACTTTCCTTATGTCTACGTATAAAAGCATGCCAACAAGAATAATAAAGTGCACATAATAATTTCTACTACTCAATTGACTCAAACACTGCATTAATGCACAACTATTTCAGGATGAAAATTCTCTGATTTTTTTTCTCTTGTTCTATAGTATGATATAATCATTTCTATTAGATCTTCTATTTATATTGTATCATCTTATGACCAAGTTTATTATAAATTGGGCGGCAATATATTTGTAAAGTACCTGGATCAACATAATCTAGTTCAAGGGCTACAAAATAACTTGTATCTATATTTTCTTTCCTCTCATTACGCTTCAAGTAAACATGCCTTAAATGTTGACATCAGTCAAAACTCCAGATATCCAAGAATCCAATATCAAATTTTGTATTGTATAATCGAATCTTAGTTCACACCTTATGCATGATTAATGCTAATATTTATCTTAAACGGCAGATCGATGGCTATCACATAATATAATGGAAATGTACCTTCCTGTATCTTCAAACTTTATATTCAGTTGCTTTACTGTTTGAAGATTTATCCAAGATTCAGTTTTTTTTCTGTCTGTCGGAGGTGTCAATGTGATTCCAAGTTGTTCCTGCAAATCAAAAGGCAAGATTGAGAAAAAAAATTACATGCAGGTGAATGCAAATTTCATCCCAGAAGAAATCTCAGGAAATAAGAAATAAGTTCAGGATGCACCGTCTCTTATAGGATGCAAAAAAATACTATGTTCATCAACACTAAAAAATTACATGCAGGTGAATGCAAATTTCATCCCCGAAGAAATCTCAGGAAATAATAAATAAGTACAGGATGCACTGTCTCTTATAGGATGCAAAAAATACTATGTTCATCAACACTCTTTACTAGGTCCAATTTACGAGTAGATAACAGTTCGAAGACCGTGAAGTTAAGGGTTAAATTGCAAGGCGAAGAGGGAGAAATTAAACATGAACATGGAGTCATCTGCAAAGTTTTGGTTTATTACTGTGCATCATTAGGTCGCTTATCCTATTAGTGTATTTGATCAGAAGACACCTTTGATGATGTTCCATATGTGCAGATAGAGATAAAGGTCAACAACCTGAATACAACAAGGGATGCAAAAATTGTATAGGTTAGTAATCACATACGTGGTAAAACTCATCTGCTACAACAGTCGAAACCATATGAACCTTTAGTTTCTTGGGTCCATAAAACGTCAGTCGTGTCTTTGGAAGAGCCTGCATTTTCACACACAATTAGCCTTCACAATAGGAAATATATAAATATTACCAACACATGCTGACAGACAACCTTGATAACATCAATTCGAACAAGGCCTCCCCAAAATAACGAATACCCATTTAAACCAACAGCTTCCTGACCAGTGGCTGTTTCATTTGAGGTAATCTGAATGCACAATCATCCAAAGAAATAACATGAATTGACTCTTCTGAATAAAATTTCAGAAACAAGACAAATGGAAGATTAACATACAGGAAATGATTGTCCTTTTAGACGACTTTGAGGTGCAAGAGAAGGCAGATCATCAGAGTGGACTACTGCTGCTTGTCGATGATGAAGGTGCACACCGGGTGTATCAAACAGATTCTGTAGAGAAGACCATCTATTAATTAGTACGATGATAGATCTGCTATAACATGATTGATGACAGAGTTTTTGAAGAATTTGATAGCATGTTTTCTGGTACAACTCAGAATTAAAAAGAAAGATAATATGGAAGCGACAAGTATAAACTTTTGCTGGTAACAGTTACCCAACTAAAAAAACCACAATACCAATAATAGAAGGAAACTGCCACTAAAATGAATCGCATAACAAGCTTTTTCTTGAATAAACAAACAGAACTAGTAATTCATATAATTATTGTTCCACCATGTTTAATGATATGGTAATGCCCATAGGATCCGCTGAAAACTTCTTCCTTTAACTTGAGAATGAGGATAAAATCATAGACGTGTGTACACGAAGCTAACATGACTTATCAAGAACCATATCAACAGTTTGTTATAATACCATTCTTTATCAGGATTTTGATTGGCTACATTCAAATCACAAAATTATCTGTCTCTGTACAGAAATGCAGAGAGCAGCAATTAGAACACAGCATTCATAGAGCAGGCATATAATGAGAGCAATATGTAATTTGTAGGTATTAAGTGTTTGATTTTCATAATATGCAGAAACCTAATAGCTCTAGTAACCGAAACTAATCTGACAACATACCCCTCCTCCTTGAAAGGCTTCAATTTGAATAGGCCCCAGTGTTGTCCCAGGAACAGCTGACTGCATTGGTTTGTACTTCCGAGCAGCTGCAGCAATTGAATCCCTTTTTGCCATTAGCTCTGCTTGAACAAGAGAGTGAATTTAGATATGCTGATCTCCTAAATTGATTTACACATTATTAGGAGATACAATCCCAAAAGTTAAAATATAATTCTCACAACAAAGGACAAGGTACTCTATAAGTCTCCTCTATCAACAGAGATAAACATTTTAAATTTTTCATTGACAGAGCATCAGCAAATACAAGTTGTACTATTCAGGATAAAGTGTTTTGGAAGAGAATTTCAAAACAAGGAAAAATTATAATATAAAGGCGAGCTGCTTACTGCAGCCACGCCCTATTAAATACACAAGAAGCATGTTGTATACATTTTCATGCAAAACCATTACTAATTCGGGTGTCCGTTACAAAAGGAAAACTATATCCAATCATCCTTTTTCTTCCTGAAAGAAAATTCTAAAGAAATAAAGCATACTAATCATTAAGCAAAATTTATAATGAAAAGGAACTGATGAAGTCGCTACTGTACCATTGAGAGAACCTGAGCTTTTGACATATAACTGTCGACTCAGCCCACAACAGAACGTCAAAGAGAAAAATTAGCATGAACAAGTTGACTTCCCCAAAATGCAGATAATCAACAGTTCATACTAGTCAAGGTATAATAATAAGAAGAAATAAAAGATTGACTTTCATGTAGAAAAGGTGACATTTCATGAAACTTACTGAGCACAGCATTGATAAATGCAGACTTCCCTACATTTGCAGCACCCTGACGTAGTTAATGCAAGTAATAAGATAAAGTAAGAAGAACAAAAGTGTCAGACAATGAAAAAGTGCAAACAGAATATTATCATTGATTTGACAAAGTTTAACTAGTACCTACACTGAAAGTCATTAGTTTATCCCAACTCCTAAATCAATTTGTATTTTAAGGCACAAATGGCATATCAGATGAACAGCCCTTTGTGGCTTCATCCAATGAGTAAATTCATAAGATGATGTTGTTCTGCCGTGCAAGTGTCATTTCTGAATAAGTTGAATCTATAGCCTCAGAATTAAGAACCTAGAGGTTTTAATTGGCTGGGCCAGGCCAAAAACAGGCCAGGCCTATTCTGGACTGTGAGAAGTCAAATAGGCTGTGATGGCACAACCTGAATTAGTCTGCGGTCCAACCCAGCATGAATCAGGGCACAATGTAAGTTGGGCCAAGCTCAACATGGCTTGGGTCAACAAGCCCAATTCCTTTTTTTTAATATTTGAAGTTAAAAAATATTTAAAAATTAAAAATTTCAAGAAAATTAGAATATAATTAAAATTAATATTTTTATTAAATATTATTTACTAAAATAGAGTTTATTTTGGCTAGCCAGATTTGGTCCGCAGACATGTTTGGCTTGATCCCCATGTTGGGTCTGGTCCGACATGATCTGGGCCGTGTCCGATCCCATTGACACCCCTAATCTAAAATGACTTTTTAAGTTACTATTGACATTGGAAATCAACGATTTCCTTTATTTTTTTCTCCTCTCTTCTCATTTTCAGCAAACATATAGATAACATAATAGAAAATAAACTAAAAAAGAAATTAGAAAAGTGGAGACTGGAAAATTATTCTAACAAGAAAAAAAATCAAACGCACGAAATCATGGAACTAGAGACAAGGGGAAAAGAAAATTTACATAGTGACATACAGTTACACTGAACTGACAACAAATGACTTATATATATTCAAAGATGACAACAAAGTATTGTTTAGCACAAAAAATTTTGGAACATGGATAAAGAACTTCACACTCAAGTCAGTGTATATACTAACCAGAATATAGACATCTCGGCCCTGCAAAAATGGGGAAACAAAAAATTACCTTTATTAGCTGAGATTCCAAAAAAGGAAACGCAATGCATATACTGATATATTTGACAAAAGAAGGTTATATCTACTTCTTTGATTATATACAGCTACATGGACAAGAAGATTTTGTTGGTGCAGTTTGCACTAATAGTTTAACCCTAGATTTTGATATATGACAATAGGTTAAAGTTAGAGTGTTATCATTTAACAAGTTGAGCTAAGTGTGCAGGGTTGACTAACTTGACGGATCTAGAGGG